>JAQIUQ010002066.1:0-22627 GCA_030378365.1 Hybognathus amarus
ACATTACCCCCCTCTCCAGAGTCCGCGCCAGCGGACCTTGGACCTCGACGTCGTGGGGGTCTGCCTCTGGGTCTTGGTGCAGGTTTCTCGGGATACTGAGCATGGAATTCTAGGACCAGACTGGGATCAAGAACATCATTACGAGGTACCCAAATTCTCTCTTCTGGCCCATATCCTTCCCAGTCAATGAGATATTCTAGTTGACCCCTCGACGTCGAGAGTCCAAGATCTCCTTGACGAGATAGGTGGACTCTGGTTCGATGGGTGGTACTGGGGGGTTGTTCTCGGATGCGACCTCGTCTGACTGACCGGTGGATGATGGGGTTTCAGAAGGGAAACGTGGAATGTGGGATGGATGCGGTATTCAGGGGGCAACCGGAGCTGGTAAGTGACTGGATTTATTTGCCTGACGATTGGAAGAGGTCCGATGTACTTGGGGTTTAGTTTTCTACATGACTGACGAAGTCTGATATCTCGAGTGGAAAGCCAGACTAATTGTTCAGGTTGGTATTCTGGAGTAGGTCGTCGGCGTGTGTCAGCGAACTGTTGTTGTCTATTGACAGCTTGTTGGATATGATGGTGGGTTTGATTCCAAACCTGTTCGCTTTCCTCAAACCACTTATTGACAGCAGGCATTTCTGTAGGTTCTCCGGACCATGGGAATAACGGGGGTTGATAACCAAGGACACATTGGAATGGGGTTAACTGAGTGGATGACTGTCGGAGGGAATTCTGTGCGTACTCTGCCCAGATGAGATACCGACTCAAGATGTTCTGGTTGGAGTGGCAGAAAGTACGCAAGAACCGACCTATATCCTGGATTTTTCGCTCGGTTTGTCCGTTGGTTTGTGGATGGTACCCGGAAGACAGACTCACGGTCACATTCATTAACATGAAGAATGATCGCCAGACTCGGGAAATGAAATAGGGTCCTCTATCGGAGACGATGTCTTCTGAAAGACCGAAATTCCGAAAGACATGTTCCATGAGGAGCTCGGCAGTATCAAAGGCAGTTGGGAGCCCTTTCAATTGGATTAACTTGCATGCTTTCGAGAACCGGTCAGTGACCACTAGGATGCAAGTATTCCCTTCGGATACGGGAAGGTCGGTGACAAAGTCTACCCCAATGTGAGACCATGGCCTATTCGGGACAGGCAACGGTAACAGTTTCCCCATGGGCAGATTTCTTGGGACCTTGGAGATTGCACAGGGGATACAACCTTGGGTGAACTGGGTGATATCTTGACGCATGTGGGGCCACCAATACTTCTCTTGAAGTGTGGCTAGTGTCTTGTTTATCCCTGGGTGTCCGGTGGCTACTGAGGAATGCGCTGAGGAAATCAAGGCGTTGCAGAATTCTTCAGGGACATTAATCTTTCCGGGAGGACATCCGGGAACTCTGGGCTGTTGCTGAGCCAATTCTTGGAGTTGCTCGTTTATTTCCCACTGGATAGGATTTACAAATAAACTCTCTGGTAAAATTGTCTCAGGTTTCTCAGCGGGACTCTCGGGGGCATGAATACGTGAAAGAGCGTCTGCTCGGGTGTTCTTGGATCCGGGGCGATAGGCAATCTTGAAGTGGAATCGTGTGAAGAACAGGGCCCATCGAGCTTGATGTGGATTTAATCGTTTTGCATCTCTCAGATACTGGAGGTTCTTATGGTCGGTTAGGACTATGAATGGGTGTTTTGCTCTCTCTAGCCAATGGCGCCATTCCTCTAATGCAAGTTTTATTGCGAGAAGCTCTCGATTTCCGATATCGTAGTTCGCTTCTGCTGGAGAAAACTTTTTCGAGAAGAATGCACAGGGTAGTGGCTTAGAAGAGAGTTCAGAACATTGGGACAAGATTCCGCCCACTGGACGCCCACTGGACGCATCCACTTCGACCACAAATGGTCTATCAGGATTTGGGTGATGAAGCAAAGGGGCACTGGTGAAGACAGACTTGAGAGACTTAAAGGCATTCTCGGCTTCCGGGGTCCATTGCAGGGTCTTAGGTTTCCCTTTTAACAAGGAGGTCAATGGAGCAGTGAGAAGGCTGTACTGATCTATGAATCGCCTATAAAAGTTTGCAAACCCGAGGAATCTCTGAAGCTCCTTCACTGACGTGGGACTTGGCCAGGACAGGATGGTCTCAGTCTTTTGTTGGTCCATTTCCACTCCTCGATCGCTGAGGATGTACCCCAGAAAGTCGACAGTGGTCTGGTGAAAGGTACATTTTTCAGCTTTCAAGAACAGAGTGAACTCTCTGAGCCGTTGGAGGACTAAGGACACGTGGTGTTGGTGTTCGGCTGGGTCCCGTGAGTAGATCAGGATGTCATCGATATATACCAGAACAAACTTCCCTAGAAAGTCTCGGAGGACCTCGTCCATGAAACTTTGGAACACGGAAAGAGCGTTGACCAGACCATATGGCATGACAAGATATTCGTAGTGGCCAGCAGGTGTTATGAATGCTGTCTTCCACTCATCACCTTCTCTAATTCGGATTAGATTGTAGGCACTTCGTAAGTCAAGCTTGGTAAACATCTTTGCCTCTCTGAGTTGTTCGAGAGCGACTGGAATGAGAGGTAAAGGATAGCTGAATTTCACAGTGACCTGATTCAAGGCTCTGTAATCGATGCATGGTCTCAAACCACCATCTTTCTTGGCCACGAAGAAGAAGCTGGCTGCTGCCGGTGATGTGGAAGGCCGGATGTACCCTTGATCTAATGCCTCTTGGATATATTTTTTCATTGACTCTTGCTCTGGAATGGACAGGGAGTAAATTCGACCCTTAGGGAGTCGTGCATCAGGGACCAGATCTATTGCACAATCCCATGGTCGGTGAGGTGGTAACTTGGAAGCAGTGACAGGATTAAAAATATCGGAGAACTTGGAATAACAGGCTGGAAATATTAGTCGACAGGTTTTCAGTGGGACTCTCTATAGACGTGGAGTTAACTGTGAGCTCTCGGTTCTTTCGCTGGCCAGACAGACGAGATACTGGATCTGGGATCATATGACCCTGACACCCCCATTGCAGAACTTTTCCAGACTTCCAATCAATGGTAGGTTGGTGAAGAATTAGCCAGGGTCGACCAAGGATGAGATCAGTCTGACTGTTCAGAAGTACAAACGGTTCAAACCATTCCTGATGCGTTTTTTCCACACACAGTTGAATGGGGTTTATCTGGGTAGTAACATCTTTCATGTTGATTCGCTCACCTGTTACGGCGTAGATGGAGTAGGATTTGGGAGTGTTGATTTCTCGCAGGTTGAGTCTCTTACAGAGTTTCCCCGAGATGAAGTTTCCTGCGGACCCCGAGTCGATGATAGCTGTGACAGATACGCAGATTCCTTCAATTCTGAGGGTCACAGGAATTGTGAGGGGCGCTGAAACAGTGTGGTGATCTAAAACTGAGCTTACCATCAGATTTCCAGGTCTAATGGGGCAGTTGAGTCTGAAATGTCCCTTGGTACCGCAATACATGCATAACTTTAACTCCTTTCTCCGAAGACGTTCAGCCTGGGAAATTTTGAAAGTGTCGACTTGCATGTCTTCAGCTTGATTCTTGGACGTGGGGCTCTTAACATTTGGTTGAGGAACAGGATTATAGTAAGGCTGATCGGTGTAGCAACTCTGGGATCTTTGATTCACTCTCATGGCTTGTTGCATGAATTTTACGAGTCCTAAGGTGTCGTCATAGATGGCCAGTTGGAGGCGTAGGGCTGGGTTTAGTCCTCGCCAGAACACGGAAATGAGCGCTCGTTCATTCCAACCACTGTTGGATGCTAGCGTGCGGAACTCCACGGAATATTCAGACAATGATCTTCTTCCCTGACGTAACTGTAACAGCTGTTCCCCGAACGAGGAATCCTCCGCTGGTTGTCCGAAAACTTCTTTGAAGTGTTACACGAATTCTTGAATTGTTGCCACCACTGGTGATTCCTTCATCCACAACGACTCAGCCCATCTCAAAGCCGCTCCAGATAGTTGCTGAATGACAAACGCTACTTTTGATCGTTCAGTGAGATAGAGTTGAGCTTGCTGTTCCAGAGCGAGCGAACACTGCAACAGGAATCCATTGCAATCCTCCGCCCGGCCAGAGAATGGCGCTGGGCGCGACGGTGGACTTGCAAAGCAGGTAATCGACGAAGCAGTGTTCCCGGAAGTACCCGCAGGGGAAAACACAGGTCGCACTGTGGTAGCGGGGGCTGGTAGGGGATTTGTAGCAACTTCAGGTTGTTTGGAATCCATCTTGATCTTCACCTCTTTCCGTTGTTCAAGGTCAAGCCTTCTGTCAGGATTCAGACCAGGAGACAGAGGTAAGTGATGAACTCAAACTTTCTTTATTTAATACACAAGGTAAGTTTTCAAGGTTTTAGGTGCTCAGATGTGCTCTTGGAAGAGGGTGCGTGGCAGGAACGAATCCAGGTGAGTAACTCCTCTTCTTTGTGCAGAAACGTGAGTGAATAACATGGATCAATAACTTTCCTTTCTCTTTCCACAGATCATCTATGAACTGACGGGATTCAAGAAGGGCCCCAGGTGAGTAGATCCTTTATGTGCACTCGGTGATGACTTAACCAGTTCAATGATACTTTCACTTTCTCTTGCAGAGCATCCGGAGGGAAACGGGACTCATGGCAGATTCCAGGAAACTGAGAACGAGAGTCATGGAGCGTATCCTGGGAACATCAGAACAAGGACAACAAGGTTAGTATCTTTCAGGTGAGTATACTTTACGTCCGTTGCTGCAGGATGACTCAGAGCGAGACAAGTGGAGACTGGATAAGGGTCTTTTCCTGTCGGAGGCTTGACGATGACTGTGAGTGAACTGGGTGTTTTTATACTGGCTGGGAAGTGATCGCTGAGTGGAAACAGGTGCTGGTGATTAGTAATCTGGGGACAGGGATCTTTGCCTGGTGGCTTGTGAGGATTCTGATTGGCTCCTGACAGGCTTATATAGTTTCCTGGTTCATGATGTCACTCGCCTCTGACGTCCCGTTACACTATTGGATGGATTTTACATGTGCTTCAATACATCATCATGCAAAGCGTTTCCCTTAGCGTCATTCGACGCAATGCGAGTTCCCTTGAAAAGGAACCATGGTTAAACCAAGGATATTGTAGTAAAACCATGGTTAGTTTGTAGTTACTACAAAAAAAACATAGTTAAACTATGGTTCATTTTGTAGTTACTATTGTTTTACTACAAAAAACATAGTTAAACATAGTTTTACAAAAAAAAACATTGTTACTAAAAAAAACATGGTTAAATTTCGTAAGGGAGAACATGTAAAAGAATAAATCAGAGACAACTTGAGGTCAACATATTCACATGATGGTCTGAGGTGATCATCATGGAACAGAATAAATTAGAGTTGACTTGAGGTCAACATATTCATATGATGGTCTGAGGACAACATAATGTAACAGAATAAATAAGCTAATTCAACTGTTTCTCTCTGGATCTCGCAGTCTGTTAGACCAAGCTGAATGGTCAGTGCGGTGCGCAAATTCTACTTAAAGAGATTTTAGGAAACTTTGCTGTAGCACCAGTGCGAGTGTTAACAAACTGTTAAACAGGCAGAAAATGACCTTTTTTGAAAATGGCCACTATTTAGGTTTTTTTTTTTGTTTTTTGTTTTTTGTAGATAGACGCACTATAAAAAATATAAACAGTACTTTCCACTTTCTTTTTGTTTGAGCCAGAAAGTAAGCATTGCTGATCAAATTTGGCTGGCAACTGCCAATTAACTCTCCAATGTAAATGAATTGGCAAAATCAGGGAGTGCGTGCTGACACACAACAGAAGACTCTAAGGCTGGAGTGACCTCTTCCAGGAGGTGAGGGGGTCCCAATTATATGGGGAGATATGAGGTCATTTACCCTGGGCATTTGTGAGTTAGAATAGATGCACCTGTTTGGCACATGGAGGTCTCGTGAGAGTCTTGTGACAGTTCAATAGTTGTTGTGTTGAGTATAGGGACCCCTAGTGTAGGTATCTCGACACTCAGTAACCAAGACATTTCAGTTTGATAGTGACGATATGAAGGATTTACACATTTCATTAACAAAATTCCCATTCTGTGGGAACATACACTGCCCAGCAAAAAAAAAAAAAAAAAAAAAATCATTGTTTGGATATAAATAGGCAAATGCTTATCATAGGATCCTTGCAGTGGTTATTATCTTTCTAGCATGTTATATGTTTGGCAACAGTTTGTCTAACCCTATTTGATTAAATGTATAGCTTTTCATTTCTTAAACAAGAAAGAATAGTTGGAATTTGTATTAATTTAGTTAGTTTGTTTGTTTAGTTTTCCCAGACAGTGTAATTCATTCAAAAAAGAGGCTTTGCGTTTAACAACGTGTATTTTATGAATTAGCATGTTAAAAAAATATCCACAAATTGTTCATTCTGTGCATGAAACAATCATTTTATATTTACCCTCGCTCACCTGCAGGTAATAGATTGGTGATTTAAAAATTAAGCAACATATAACACAACATAACAGGAAGCACATACTCATTTTGAACTAATTATTTCATTGAGATGTGTTTCTCATGCACAGAATGAAGAACAAAAAAAGTTCCACACACTATCAGTACTTGCAAAAGTATGAAAATAGCTTTATTCAATGTTTCGGTCCTATGACCTTGTATATGCCTGATGAAGGTCATGGGACCGAAACACTGAATAAAGTTATTTTGATACTTTTGCAAATACTACTAGTGTGTGGGACGTTTTTGTTATTCATTTTGTACATTTCACATTTCAATGAAACATATTTCAATGAAAGAATAAAAAAAAAATGAATATGTGCTTCCTGTTATGTTGCTTTATAAAAAAAACATACTTAAACTGCAGGGCCTTCTTGAAAACTTGCGAACACATATATAAAGTAGTGTAAATTCATTGCAGTAACATAAATATTTACTAATGCAAAAGTATAATTTCAAGCAACCAAGTGTGACGGTATACAGTGCCCTCCACAATTATTGGCACCACTGTTTAAGATGTGGTCGAGGACTTCTAAAAATTCTCCTTATTTTTAAACAACATAGAACACAAATTCAAAAAAAAGAGAAAAATCCAACCTTTTATTTAAGTACATTAGTTTGGTGGTTAAAAAAGAATCACACATTTAAAAAAAAAAAATAAAATCATGTGTCCCACAATTATTGGCACCCCTAACAATTCCGCTGAAAAATTTAATTATACAATAAATATATATTAAATATATTTTTCTGTATTTGCTAAAGTTGGTCAGGGTATCTAGGAACTTTTAATTAGTAATTCATGACTTCCTGTTTCCCTGGGGTATTAATATGACGTGACACAGAGGCCTAATTCTCTTACCCATTTGTCAACATGGCAAAGACAAGAGAACACACCATTCAAGTAAGGCAGATGTGTGTCGACCTTCATAAGTCAGGCAATGGCTACAAGAAAATAGCCACTCGCCTTAACTTGCCCGTATCTACAGTCAGAGGAATCATTAAGAAGTTTCAAACAACTGGAACAGTGACAAACAAGGCTGGAAGAGGTCACAAGTTTATCTTGCCACAACGCACAGTGAGGAGGATGGTAAGAGAAGTAAAAAAAAGTCCTAAGCTCACTGTCACAGAATTGCATCAAATAGTGGCATCTTGGGGTCACAAAGTCTCCAAAACAACCATCAGACGCTCTCTACATGCCAACAAGCTGTTTGGGAGGCATGCAAGGAAAAAGCCTTTTCTCACTAACTCTCACAAACGTAAACGTCTGGAGTTTGCCAAGCGGCACTGGAACTTCAACTGGGATCGTGTGCTTTGGTCAGATGAGACAAAAATTGAGCTTTTTGGCAACAAACACTCTAAGTGGGTCTGGCGTAAAACAAAAGATGAGTATGCCGAAAAGCACCTCATGCCCACCGTGAAGTACTGGATGGAGGATCTGTGATGCTGTGGGCCTGTTTCTCTTCCAAAGGCCCTGGGAACCTGTGTTAGGGTGCATGGCATTATGAATGCTTTGAAGTACCAGGACATTTTAAATAAAAACCTGATGGCCTCTGCCAGAAAGCTGAAGATGGGTCGTTATTGGGTCTTTCAGCAGGATAATGATCCAAAACATGTGGCAAAATCTACACAAAAATGGTTCAGCAGTCACAAAGTCAAGGTCCTCCCATGGCCATCTCAGTCCCCAGACCTCAACCCAATCAAAAACCTGTGGGGCGAGCTGAAGAGGAGAGTGCATAAGAGAAGACCCAGGACACTGGATGATCTAGAAAGATTGTGCAAAGAAGAATGGTCAAAGATCCCTCTCTCTGTGTTCTCCAATCTTGTGAAATGTTATAGGAGGAGATTAAGTGCTGTCTTGTTGGCAAAAGGTGGTTGTACAAAGTATTAACATCAGGGGTGCCAATAATTGTGGGACACATGATTTCAAGGTTTTTTGTTTTTTTCTAAATTTGTGAATTTTTTTTTTTTACCACCAAAGTAATGTACTTAAATAAAAGGTTGGATTTTTCTCCTTTTTTGCATTTGGGTTCTATGTTGTTTTAAAAAAAAGGAGAATTTTTAGAAGTCCTCGACTACATCTTAAACAGGGGTGCCAATAATTGTGGAGGGCACTGTATAGATAAAAAAAAAAAATAACTAAAACAACATGCAAGATGTGCCTCATAACCTACCCTGTGGGGTCAATGGGTATGTTCATAATCATTCATCCATACTAATTATGTCTATAAAAGTGCAAATACTCTCAAGTAATTTGCATTTGGCAGCCACAGCTGAGCTCAATGTTTAGAATGCTTCTCTTTCTTTACATATTCCTGGTTTTCCATCAACTTCATACCAAGGCGGGAAACACTCTTTGGCGAATGATAGGGGAACCTAAGTCCCCGCTGCTTTCTAAGAACGGAGACATAACGATTGGTGCACTTTTTGCAATACACAGTAAAGAAACATTTCCTTCATTTCAGTTTACACAAAAACCTCAGCTTCTGTCATGCTCCAGGTTTGTAACATTGGAAGCATTATGTTTTAGATAATGTTTTTAAAAGTTTATGAGTTCTGAATGAGTGTCTGAATTTGTTTTGTTTTTAAGCTGAATATTGTATTTTTTTTTACTTTTTTATTATTATTGTAAATTGATCATTGTAGTTTAATGTTTTCACAGTGTGAATTTAAGAGATTTCAGGATGGCTCAAATTATGATTTTTGCAATTGAAGAGATTAACAGAAGTGAAAGTTTGCTCCCAAATGTTTCTATTGGCTATCGGATTTATGATACATGTGGTTCAAGACTGTCTGCTATGAGTGCAACAATGGGACTGATGAATGGGCCAGAGTTTTCTGCTGAGTATAGATGCAATGGACAGTCTCCTATACATGCTATCATTGGAGAAACTGAGTCTTCTGCTACTGTGATTCTGTCCAGAACTACAGGACCTTTTAAAATTCCAGTGGTAAGGAGTAGTGACACCAGACGTTTGACAAAATCACCACACTGATGACTGTTTCAATGTTTGTTTGTTATTTGTTTGTTTTTCTAGATAAGTCCCTCAGCCTCATGTGAATGTCTCAGTAATAGGAAAGAGTACCCCTCATTCTTCAGAACTATTGCTAGTGATTACCACCAAGGCAGAGCGCTTGCATACATAGTCAAGCAATTAGGCTGGTCTTGGGTTGGAGCTGTGAACAGTGACAATGACTATGGAAACAATGTTATGGCCATATTTCTGAATACAGCTCAGAAAGAGGGGATTTGTGTAGAGTACTCTGTCAAATTCTACCGAACAGAGACTGAAAAACTAAAAAAAGTGGTCGACACAATTAAAAAAAGCACAGCAAAAGTGATTGTTGCATTTGTTTCACTTATTGAAATGGGCTTACTTATTGATCAGCTAAGTATTCAGAATATTACAGGCTTTCAATTGATTGGAGGGGAGGGATGGGTAACTGCAAAGAGTTTGATCACTCCAAAGAGCTTTCATGTGATGAGAGGGTCACTGGGGTTTGCATTTAGAAAAATCAAAATTGACGAGTTTTCAGATTATGTTATTAAGGCATTTTGGGACACAGCTTTTCCATGCTCACAGATTGAGGGGAATTCTTCTCAGTATCCATTAAGGTGCAGGCAATATGAAGATCTACTTATACTAAAACAAAACAATGAAGATGTGCCTGAACAAAGATATGCAAGCAATGTCTACAAAGCAGTTTATGCTGTGGCTTATTCTCTAAACAGTTTATTGAAGTGCAAAGAACAAGAAGGGTGTGAGAAAGGTCTGACAATACAACCAAAACAGGTAAAAAAAGAAAAAAAAAAGAAAAGAAAAAGAAAGAAAGCGTTAATAGCCCATGCCTCAAAAATAATTTACCAAAACTGTCTTTTTTAATAGGTGGTTGAGGCTCTAAAAACAGTCAATTTCACCGTAAAGTTTGGAGATCATGTGTGGTTTGAAAGCAGTGGTGGTGCTGTGGCCCATTATGAAGTTGTGAACTGGCAGCAGGACTTAGATGAATCATTCCAATTTAAACCAGTGGGATACTTTGATGCCTCACTGCCCCCTGACCAGAGCTTTATGCTAAACACTAAAAATATTATTTGGGCTGGAGGACATCTGGAGGTAAATGGAAATCTTGTTGTACTACAATAAATGTAATTTTATTTATTTATTTATTTTTTTTTATAATTGTCCTTTTTTATAATAAATAGTTGACAAAAGATACTTTATCATAGTACTTGAAAGTACTTCAAGCTCTTCACCTATTTAAAGTTTAGGGCACAACAGTATAAAAAAAGATTCCACTAGCTTCATGTTATGCTTTAACCATGCAAGATTCTGTACTCGACATTCAGTATTTTTTTTTTTCAGAGTCAGTATAAATAACTATGGGTAACACTTTACAATACAGTTTCACTAGTTAATTAGTTAACTACTTTAGATGACATGAAATGTGAACAAGATTCTACTACATTTATTAACCCTTTCACACGTAAGTTTAAAATATTCTAACTGACCCCCCAGCGTGAGTTTTTCAAGGCGACCGTTATTTAGAACTTGCCACTTTAATGTTTCCATGGTGACGCGTCACTGCTTGTCACGTGACACAGCACAACCACAACAGAGCGCGGAAGGAATGATGATCTGCTTTTATGTCGTTTTTCCTTTTTTATAAAAAATATTCATAAATGTATTAGCTATAACATGAAACACTGATATTCCGATTGTCAAATATGGGCAAGTGGATGTGTTTTGTTGTTTAAACATCTTTAAAACGATCGCGTTAGTTGAGCTGTATGCACAATGGGCAGCGCCATTTTAGTTTCATTTTCAGTTCAGAGAATCGGATCTGTTGGATTTACAACGTCAATTCCTCCACTTCTCACGAAATACATGAAAGTAAGTGGCTGGTGAACTGGGAGAAGAATAGGGTCAAATGTTAAGCTACTTACACAATGTGTATCTGATATGAATAAAACGTGTAGTCTTATTATAATTGAAAGGATTATTATTGCCGCTTCCATAGACATCAGTGTGTATTTTACAAACTCAAAATCATTGTTTTGCTAGTACTTATGTGTATTTAAATGTCTGAAACCTAAAATAAACATTATGTGGTTGAAAACACTCAATAGTTGTGATATATGACAGCACTGAGTGTGTCTGTCTCTGGCTCAGCGCCAGTCAACGCGCGAGAGCAAGTTTGAATTTAGCAGTTGATCACGTGATGCACTGAGCGTTCTAATCACACCGGTGTGATCGTACGCTCCAGGGACCAGCCAAGACTGATCACACCGGTGTGATCGTACGTGTGAAAGGGTTAATGTTCATTAATACATTAGCTTATGTTTACTAATGAAACCTTATTGTAAAGTAACTATGTATAATGTATTTTCTACGTAGAAGCCAAGGTCTGTCTGCAGTGAGAGCTGTGCTCCAGGCACTAGGAAGGCTGTACAGAAAGGGAGACCTGTCTGCTGTTATGACTGTATTCCATGTGCAGAAGGAGAAATCAGTAATGAGACAGGTAGTATTCAGCCCATCTCACAGTTTCATAAAAAACTATTTAGTTGCTCGTTTTGTGTTCTTCTTTTGCTGTTCAGGATGCAGTATATTGTAAAAGGAGTTCAATGAAAACATTTCCCCTAACTATAGTGATCACAACTTCCTTTCCAGATTCAATTAACTGCAAGCAGTGTCCAGGGGAATACTGGTCTAATGCTGAGAAAAATAAATGTGTGTTAAAGGCTGTAGAGTTTCTGTCATTCACAGAAGTTATGGGTATAGTTCTAGTCTTTTTCTCACTGTTCGGAGTAGGATTAACTGTGCTGGTGGCCATCCTGTTTTACAGCAAGAAGGACACCCCAATAGTAAAAGCCAACAATTCAGAGATTAGTTTCCTGCTGCTCTTCTCATTGACTCTGTGTTTTCTCTGTTCACTTACTTTCATTGGTCGGCCCACTGAGTGGTCATGTATGCTGCGTCACACAGCTTTTGGGATCACCTTTGTCCTCTGTATCTCCTGTGTTCTGGGGAAAACATTAGTGGTGTTAATGGCCTTCAAGGCTACACTTCCAGGAAGTAATGTTATGAAATGGTTTGGGCCTTCACAACAACGACTCAGTGTTCTTGCCTTTACACTTATACAGGTTCTTATCTGTGTGCTTTGGCTAACAATATCTCCTCCATTTCCCTACAAAAATATGAAACATTACAAGGAAAAGATCATTCTTGAGTGCAATCTGGGTTCTACTATAAGTTTCTGGGCTATTCTGTGTTATTTTGGCCTACTTGGTGTCTTGTGTTTCATTTTGGCTTATCTGGCTCGCACGCTGCCTGATAACTTCAATGAAGCCAAATTCATCACATTCAGTATGCTCATATTCTGCGCTGTATGGATCACATTTATCCCAGCTTATGTCAGTTCTCCTGGAAAATTCACTGTGGCTGTGGAGATATTTGCTATTTTAGCCTCAAGCTTTGGTTTACTATTCTGCATATTTGTACCTAAATGTTATATCATTCTTTATAAGCCTGAGCAAAATACAAAGGAACATATGATGGGGAAAACAACATCTAAGTCCTGCTGACAAATAAAATTGTGTCTATATTAACATTGAAAATTGTTGGTGTTTTTCTTTTAAGTTTTAGCATTTATTCAAAGACAACAGATTTAGTAAATTCACTAAAAAACATATGCTAACTTTTACAGAGTGATTGCATAAGGAAATACAATTTTTTTTACATCACAAACTATATGTAATATTTTTGTATTACTTATCAGCTCTACATTTATGCTGTGTCTTTGGTAGTTTTTTTACCTATTTACTGCACAATTACTACACCAGTAATTGTTGGCCCATGAAGAATGTTTTTATGAAAAAAAATCACTTAAAGGATCTCAATAAAAAAAATATAGCTGCGAGCAGCGATTGCGGGCCCAAGCCGGTGGCACCGCAATCCCGGTGCCTTAGTTACCTAAAGGCACCGGGATGGCGGTACCGCCGGCTTTGGCCCTCCATCGCTGCTCGCAGCTATATTTATATATATATATATATATATATATATATAAAGCCGGTGGCACCGCCACCTTGGTGCCTTTAGGGTTATTCTGCACGACGTGCAAAAACGTAACCCCTGCTTTGGAATACATACTAGTATGTATTCCAGCAATTGGAATACATACTAACATACTAGTCAGAACTGAATAGTTGATATCTGAATGACAGATCACCATAGAAGTCAATGGAAAAAATGTGACTAGTAACAAAAGAATAGTTACTAGTCACCATTGAAATAAGTACTAGTGTCTAATGAATAAGTACTAGTATCTATTTAATAGGTACTAGTATCTAATGAATAAGTACTAGTAACTAATTAATAAGCATTGGTATGTAATGAATAAGGACTAGCATCTAATGAATAAGTACTAGTATCTAATAAATAAGGACTAGTTTCTAAATGAATAAGTACTAGTATCTTATGAATAAGGTACTAGTACTTAATAGAATAGATACTAGTATCTAAAAAATAAGTACTAGTAGCATGAAAATAGAGACTAGTAGGTTAAAATGATTAAATGTTAAAACGGCTTGCCATACTCTATCTGTCGTTTCGACTAGTCACAATTACGTTACAGATATCTTAAATGATAATACAAACTATCCAAAATGTAATTACGACTAGAAAGACGTTGTTGATATCTACAATGTTAATTACGAATAGTCAAACTTAGCTTTTAAATGTTAAAAGGGCTTGCCATACAGAAGTGTAGGCTCAGAGAGACACTCAACATTTTCAAACCAAAATATCTGACTTTCTGTGGGTCCTAGCTCATGAGTGTAAATTAGAAAGTTGTCCGGCTTGAGGAGAATATATGAATATATGAAACGATGAGATCAACATGTGTACTGAGTTTCATATTATTACATGCAAGCGTGTTTGATTTATGGACCAAGATTTTGGACCCCGTTCCAGGGGGTGCTGTCTAGCCCCCTTGCCACACCCGGGTACCATCTTCAGCCCGGCTCTGATGGCTGTGGGATCTGACCTGTGTGCAAAGCTTCAAGAGTTTTCAAACCCGTTAAGGGCCCCAAAAGCCGCTAAGAGTCTCAAAATCATCAAAAAAAAGGAATGTTAAAGTTTGATGCGTTGCTATGGCAACATTATCTTAGATATTGAATAATGCTTTCACAGCTCTTCATCTGGCGTGTGTTTACATTATACACATGAAGTTTGAAGCAAATCGGGTAAAAGTAAGAGTGCGATTTCAAAGCATTTTGAAAGTGAAACACTTTCTGCTGCCAGTTGGTGGCGCTATATATTTGACTCACATCCATGTGATCGACCTCTTACAACGAACACACTGCTGAAGTTTCATCAAGATCAGTTAATGTATGCAGAAGTTTTAACACACTTCCTTTTTGATTTATTTACTTACTTTTTTGATTTATGGACCAAGTTAATTTAATTAATACACTAATTATATAAAACTATTGTCAATGCACTACAATTAAACAGGTTATATGCCTTTACTTATAAAAAAATAAAAATAAAAACTTATTTAAAAAATACCAGGCTTAAGAAATGTATTTACTTTAGCAGGCCAGACACACAGTGAAATGATTAAGCCCCCTCCCCCTACACACACACACAGAGACTGTGTGTCAAGAGACTCAAAATCACACACACACACAGACTGTGTGACAGGCCTAGGCTCAGAAAGAGCATGATCATATTCAAACTACAATATCTGACTTTCTGTGGGTTTGAGCTTATTATTGTTAATTAGAAAGTTGTTTGGCTTGAATAGAACAATATACACGGCAAGTTTTGTAATTGTCAGTAAAACTAACCAAGTTATAACACACTTTATGTGTCCTTTTTTAGTCAAAAAAATCCGCCACGGCCAAACCGTTCGAGATATCACAAATCCGTCCGGAATTTAGCATCCTCAATGTCTTGACTTCATGCACACCGAGTTTGGTGGTGATTGGTAACAGCATGGGTTGTAATTTGATGTTTTTCTAGGACATTTATTTAAAAAAAAAAAAACATAATTCCCGACTTCCGTTTGAACTGTCGTAAAACTTAGAGCACGAAAGTTGTTTGGCCTGATGTGATCTATGAGTGTACCGAGTTTCATATTAATCCATGCACGTGTGTTTGATTTATGGACAAATGTTCGAATCCCTAAAAGAATGCATCCTAAAAGAATGGTAAAGTTTGATGCGTCGCCACGGCAACAGTTTCAAAGATATCAAGAATCCATTCATAGGTCTTCATCTGCCGTGTATTTACATTATACAGATGAAGTTTGAAGCAAATCGGGTAAAAATAAGAGGGTGATTTCAAAGCATTTTGAAAGTGACACACTTCCTGCTGCCAGTTGGTGGCGCTATAACTTTGACTCACAATAGTCACATCCATGTGATCGTCCTCTTACAGCGAACGCACTGCTGAAGTTTCATCCAGATCAGTTAATGTATGCTGAAGTTATGACACACTTCCTGTTTCACGTTTCTCGCCATAGTTTCGTTTCCTCGCCACGGCCAAACCGTTCGAGATATCAAAAATCCCCACGCAAACTTTCATCCTCAATGTCTTGACTTCACGCTGACCGAGTTTCGTCGAATTTGGATCAGAGCTCTAGGAGGAGTATTTAAAAGTTCATTGCGTGTGTTTTACAAAAAAACCTCAATAGCCGACTTCCTGTTGGGCTGGGGTAAAAAGTAAGAACGCGAGGTATAGATGAAATTCTGCTATCGACATGTGTACCGAGTTTCATATTATTACATGCAAGTGTGTTTGAGTTATGGACCAGGTGTTCGGACCCCATTCCAGGGGGCGCTGACGAGCCGCCCTGCCACGCCCGGGTACCAGCTTCAGCCCGGCTCTGATGGCCGCGGGTTCTGACCCGTGTGCAAAGTTTCAAGAGTTTTCGAGCATGTTAAGGGCCCCAAAAGTGCCCGAATAGTCGCTAGAAAAAAAAATATATATAGCTGCGAGCAGCGATTCGGGCCCAAGCCGGTGGCACCGCAACCCCGGTGCCTAAAGGCACCGGGATGGCGGTACCGCCGGCTTTGGCCCTCCATCGCTGCTCGCAGCTATATTTATATATATATATATATATATATATATATATATATATATATATATATATATATATATATATATATACACACATAAAGCCGGTGGCACCGCCACCTTGGTGCCTTTAGGGTTATTCTGCACGACGTGCAAAAACGTAACCCCTGCTTTGGAATACATACTAGTATGTATTCCACAATTGGAATACATACTAACATACTAGTCAGAACTGAATAGTTGATATCTGAATGACAGATCACCATAGAAGTCAATGGAAAAAATGTGACTAGTAGTAACGAAAGAATAGTTACTAGTCACCATTGAAATAAGTACTAGTGTCTAATGAATAAGTACTAGTATCTATTTAATAGGTACTAGTATCTAATGAATAAGTACTGTAGTAAGTACTAGTACTTAATGGAATAGATACTAGTATCTAAAAAATAAGTACTAGTAGCATGAAAATAGAGACTAGTAGGTTAAAATGATTAAATGTTAAAACGGCTTGCCATACTCTATCTGTCGTTTCGACTAGTCACAATTACGTTACAGATATCTTAAATGATAATACAAACTATCCAAAATGTAATTACGACTAGAAAGACGTTGTTGATATCTACAATGTTAATTACGAATAGTCAAACTTAGCTTTTAAATGTTAAAAGGGCTTGCCATACAGAAGTGTAGGCTCAGAGAGACACTCAACATTTTCAAACCAAAATATCTGACTTTCTGTGGGTCCTAGCTCATGAGTGTAAATTAGAAAGTTGTCCGGCTTGAGGAGAATATATGAATATATGAAACGATGAGATCAACATGTGTACTGAGTTTCATATTATTACATGCAAGCGTGTTTGATTTATGGACCAAGTTTTTGGACCCCGTTCCAGGGGGCGCTGTCTAGCCCCCTTGCCACACCCGGGTACCATCTTCAGCCCGGCTCTGATGGCTGTGGGATCTGACCTGTGTGCAAAGTTTCAAGAGTTTTCAAACCCATTAAGGGCCCCAAAAGCCGCTAAGAGACTCAAAATCATCAAAAAAAAAGGAATGTTAAAGTTTGATGCGTTGCTATGGCAACATTATCTTAGATATTGAATAATGCTTTCACAGCTCTTCATCTGGCGTGTGTTTACATTATACAGATGAAGTTTGAAGCAAATCGGGTAAAAGTAAGAGTGTGATTTCAAAGCATTTTGAAAGTGAAACACTTTCTGCTGCCAGTTGGTGGCGCTATATATTTGACTCACAATAGTCACATCCATGTGATCGGCCTCTTACAACGAACACACTGCTGAAGTTTCATCAAGATCAGTTAATGTATGCAGAAGTTTTAACACACTTCCTTTTTGATTTATTTACTTACTTTTTTGATTTATGGACCAAGTTAATTTAATTAATACACTAATTATATAAAACTATTGTCAATGCACTACAATTAAACAGGTTATATGCCTTTACTTATAAAAAAATAAAAATAAAAACTTATTTAAAAAATACCAGGCTTAAGAAATGTATTTACTTTAGCAGGCCAGACACACAGTGAAATGATTAAGCCCCCTCCCCCTACACACACACACACACACACACACACACACACAGACTGTGTGTCAAGAGACTCAAAATCACACACACACACACACACACACAGGCAAAGACAGGCCTAGGCTCAGAAAGAGCATGATCATATTCAAACTACAATATCTGACTTTCTGTGGGTTTGAGCTTATTATTGTTAATTAGAAAGTTGTTTGGCTTGAATAGAACAATATACACGGCAAGTTTTGTAATTGTCAGTAAAACTAACCAAGTTATAACACACTTTATGTGTCCTTTTTTAGTCAAAAAATCCGCCACGGCCAAACCGTTCGAGATATCACAAATCCGTCCGGAATTTAGCATCCTCAATGTCTTGACTTCATGCACACCGAGTTTGGTGGTGATTGGTAACAGCATGGGTTGTAATTTGATGTTTTTCTAGGACATTTATTTAAAAAAAAAAACATAATTCCCGACTTCCGTTTGAACTGTCGTAAAACTTAGAGCACGAAAGTTGTTTGGCCTGATGTGATCTATGAGTGTACCGAGTTTCATATTAATCCATGCACGTGTGTTTGATTTATGGACAAATGTTCGAATCCCTAAAAGAATGCATCCTAAAAGAATGGTAAAGTTTGATGCGTCGCCACGGCAACAGTTTCAAAGATATCAAGAATCCATTCATAGGTCTTCATCTGCCGTGTATTTACATTATACAGATGAAGTTTGAAGCAAATCGGGTAAAAATAAGAGGGTGATTTCAAAGCATTTTGAAAGTGACACACTTCCTGCTGCCAGTTGGTGGCGCTATAACTTTGACTCACAATAGTCACATCCATGTGATCGTCCTCTTACAGCGAACGCACTGCTGAAGTTTCATCCAGATCAGTTAATGTATGCTGAAGTTATGACACACTTCCTGTTTCACGTTTCTCGCCATAGTTTCGTTTCCTCGCCGACGGCCAAACCGTTCGAGATATCAAAAATCCCCACGCAAACTTTCATCCTCAATGTCTTGACTTCACGCTGACCGAGTTTCGTCGAATTTGGATCAGAGCTCTAGGAGGAGTATTTAAAAGTTCATTGCGTGTGTTTTACAAAAAAACCTCAATAGCCGACTTCCTGTTGGGCTGGGGTAAAGTAAGAACGCGAGGTATAGATGAAATTCTGCTATCGACATGTGTACCGAGTTTCATATTATTACATGCAAGTGTGTTTGAGTTATGGACCAGGTGTTCGGACCCCATTCCAGGGGGCGCTGACGAGCCGCCCTGCCACGCCCGGGTACCAGCTTCAGCCCGGCTCTGATGGCCGCGGGTTCTGACCCGTGTGCAAAGTTTCAAGAGTTTTCGAGCATGTTAAGGGCCCCAAAAGTGCCCGAATAGTCGCTAGAAAAAGAAAAAATATATATATAGCTGCGAGCAGCGATTGCCGGTCAAGCCCGGTGGGGGCATCCAGACCCCGGTGCCTAAAAGGCACCGGACAGGCGGCACCGCCGGCTTTGATGAGAACTGAATAGTTGATATCTGAATGACAGATCACCATAGAAGTCAATGGAAAAAATGTGACTAGTAACAAAAGAATAGTTACTAGTCACCATTGAAATAAGTACTAGTGTCTAATGAATAAGTACTAGTATCTATTTAATAGGTACTAGTATCTAATGAATAAGTACTAGTAAGTACTAGTACTTAATGGAATAGATACTAGTATCTAAAAAATAAGTACTAGTAGCATGAAAATAGAGACTAGTAGGTTAAAATGATTAAATGTTAAAACGGCTTGCCATACTCTATCTGTCGTTTCGACTAGTCACAATTACGTTACAGATATCTTAAATGATAATACAAACTATCCAAAATGTAATTACGACTAGAAAGACGTTGTTGATATCTACAATGTTAATTACGAATAGTCAAACTTAGCTTTTAAATGTTAAAAGGGCTTGCCATACAGAAGTGTAGGCTCAGAGAGACACTCAACATTTTCAAACCAAAATATCTGACTTTCTGTGGGTCCTAGCTCATGAGTGTAAATTAGAAAGTTGTCCGGCTTGAGGAGAATATATGAATATATGAAACGATGAGATCAACATGTGTACTGAGTTTCATATTATTACATGCAAGCGTGTTTGATTTATGGACCAAGTTTTTGGACCCCGTTCCAGGGGGCGCTGTCTAGCCCCCTTGCCACACCCGGGTACCATCTTCAGCCCGGCTCTGATGGCTGTGGGATCTGACCTGTGTGCAAAGTTTCAAGAGTTTTCAAACCCATTAAGGGCCCCAAAAGCCGCTAAGAGACTCAAAATCATCAAAAAAAGGAATGTTAAAGTTTGATGCGTTGCTATGGCAACATTATCTTAGATATTGAATAATGCTTTCACAGCTCTTCATCTGGCGTGTGTTTACATTATACAGATGAAGTTTGAAGCAAATCGGGTAAAAGTAAGAGTGTGATTTCAAAGCATTTTGAAAGTGAAACACTTTCTGCTGCCAGTTGGTGGCGCTATATATTTGGCTGCGTTTACACTTGGCATTAATATGCGACCTGTATCCGGATGTTGTCCACATACACATTGAAAAGACAAGTGTAAACGCGCTTCTGATCGGAATGTTATCCGATCGGCGTGTCCAGGTTCGGAGGTAGTCGAGGACGCTTTGTGATCGGATCTCAGTGTAATGTAAACGCAATCCAGCCATCGTGTCTGCATTCACAGGTGGACGTAATTTAAATCCCACCCAGTCTCCCCGCGTGGCTGTGAGAAAAATAATGGCCAGACGCAGTTTAGACAAGAAATAAAAACTTATTTGAATCTTACAATAAACGTTTATCTTTAAAACAGTTAATTTAGGCTTACATGATACTATGTGTGTCATTTTTCATTTTAATTGTGCAACATTATCTGAACGAGGCGATCGCCTGTACATTCACAGTCAGTCATGAGATCTTAAATAAGAGCTGCATGCTGCTTTGCCAGAGGAATAATCGCAATCTGATTTTTTAAATGTTGAATGTTTTTATTGAATGTCTTTGCATGTTAACCAATCTCCCATTTCTGTCAATATAGTCATTGCACGCTATAACCTTAAAACCAGATGATCGATGATATGACTTGTTTTATGATCAACCCAGTTATTTTTGTATGATCAACTCTGGAAGTATAACTTCGTTAACATTTTTTTTATCTAATTACTGGAGATTGCAAAGCGAATGAGTGAAAGCAACTGGGACATTGTTTTATTTGCATCATTTTTACTCTTAATCTGGTGTCGTGCAACATATCTAATTTAAATATTATGCAGGAAACAGAAATCCGCTCTTCTATCCAGATACAGAGGCTACTTAATGTGACCAAATGTAAACTCACCATGTCCTGATTGGCTAATGATCCGATCTGCTTGATCAGATCACGGTGATCGCATGTTAATGCCAAGTGTAAACGCAGCCTTTGACTCACAATAGTCACATCCATGTGATCGGCCTCTTACAACGAACACACTGCTGAAGTTTCATCAAGATCAGTTAATGTATGCAGAAGTTTTAACACACTTCCTTTTTGATTTATTTACTTACTTTTTTGATTTATGGACCAAGTTAATTTAATTAATACACTAATTATATAAAACTATTGTCAATGCACTACAATTAAACAGGTTATATGCCTTTACTTATAAAAAAATAAAAATAAAAACTTATTTAAAAAATACCAGGCTTAAGAAATGTATTTACTTTAGCAGGCCAGACACACAGTGAAATGATTAAGCCCCCTCCCCCTACACACACACACACACACACACACACACAGGCAAAGAGACAGACCAAGGCTTAGAGAGAGCATGATCATATTCAAACTACAATATCTGACTTTCTGTGGGTTTGAGCTTATTATTGTTAATTAGAAAGTTGTTTGGCTTGAATAGAACAATATACACGGCAAGTTTTGTAACTGTCAGTAAAACTAACCAAGTTATAACACACTTTATGTGTCCTTTTTTAGTCAAAAAAATCCGCCACGGCCAAACCGTTCGAGATATCACAAATCCGTCCGGAATTTAGCATCCTCAATGTCTTGACTTCATGCACACCGAGTTTGGTGGTGATTGGTAACAGCATGGGTTGTAATTTGATGTTTTTCTAGGACATTTATTAAAAAAAAAACATAATTCCCGACTTCCGTTTGAACTGTCGTAAAACTTAGAGCACGAAAGTTGTTTGGCCTGATGTGATCTATGAGTGTACCGAGTTTCATATTAATCCATGCACGTGTGTTTGATTTATGGACAAATGTTCGAATCCCTAAAAGAATGCATCCTAAAAGAATGGTAAAGTTTGATGCGTCGCCACGGCAACAGTTTCAAAGATATCAAGAATCCATTCATAGGTCTTCATCTGCCGTGTATTTACATTATACAGATGAAGTTTGAAGCAAATCGGGTAAAAATAAGAGGGTGATTTCAAAGCATTTTGAAAGTGACACACTTCCTGCTGCCAGTTGGTGGCGCTATAACTTTGACTCACAATA
>JAQIUQ010002067.1:0-89665 GCA_030378365.1 Hybognathus amarus
ATTGTATATAGTAATGATATCTCATAGTATAATAATTACTATATTCAAACAATTACATTTTATCACAGATTTTTTATCTATTCTAAATTTCTTCACTTGATTTCTTTTTTTTTTTTTTTGTCCATTATTTTTCTCATTTTTAGTGCTCTTTTATATCAACATGAAAAAGTGGATTGCTTGTTTTGTGCAAATTGTTTTTATTGAACAAAACAATTTGAGCCGCATATACTATCTTCAAAAGTGAACTCACACTAGAATTCTCACTTGGAGCAAATAATTGTCTCACACAGTCACAATGTAACACTGTGTCCATCAAATAAAAGGTAGAAAGGGGGAGAATACTCAAAGTTAGTTTGTTAAATAATTACGACCATCACTATACTGTATATATTGATACAGTAGCATTACTACCACATACATAATATTTTCCTAAATTATGTTCCAATAATGGCAAGATTATTTATGTCTTAAAGCGACATATTTCTCATTTAATAACCATAATATCGTTTAACAACATAAAGATCTTCATTCTGTGGCAAAGTTCCGTCTTTTAATATTATTATTACTGACTTTCATCAGTATCATCGCAACTATAAGCACACATTCGTTACTTTGGCCACAACGATGCAATATGTTCCCAATTTCTACCAACAGCTCACGCTAATGGACTCTTTTTAGCGATTGCCAGGACTCTTCAAAATTGAATGCGAAATTTTCGGTACGTCCACGGACGGCATGTGCTAAACAAAACACAGTGCAATGGTGTACATGAAGCCTATACCTGCAACAGGAGAAGTGTGCTAGCGTTCGAGAAATCGACTTTGGCAGACATTCACATTAAACAATCCAATACACTCAAATGAGATTGACTCAGACATCAAATTAAATGCGACGTGCGGAATATATAATATCGCTAATACAAAATAAAACAAATGTATTTTATACACAAACATTTCTCTATTTGTACAGAAATCGCTGCAACATTCGATTTGAGAATTACTGAATTTTGAACGCATACCCTAACTGAAAGCGATTTTTGTTTGTGGATATAGACGCCTAGATAAAAGCATTACTTACATTTATCAAGTTCACAGCAGTACGGTGTGTGCATTATCAATCGATATACTTTAAAATCATCTAATAAAGTATGCTACAAAAATCACATAGATGCTGGTAAGCTCCAGAATATGAGCGGCAGAAGCGGTTTTAATTTGAGCGAGTTAAGCATTTTTATCACCTGCCATGCGAAGCTCGATTTCTGTAAGAATGCTCAAATGTCAGCTAACAATGCATACTACAATGTCCCCTTACTATGTCGAAATAACGAGATATTTATGTCGAAATATCATCATGAGATATTTGTGTCGGTCATCACAAGATATTGTCAGCCGGCTTGCAAGCCCAAGCAGCAAGAGTGTGTGTGGCGACGCGGTTGTTTTGTCCAGTGTGCTCTTGCGCTAGATCCCGCTTGCACGCGTTTGGTCGACGAAGCGAGACGGAACGCAGTTACAACAACGCTACTGCATGCCAGCAGTGCTGTTGGCACAACTTCGCATGTGAAAGAAAACTACAAAGTTTGCTAGGCCAAAGAGCTGTTAATCACGAGATAAAGACTGCTTACGCGCTTGAAAATGAGGATTTCGCGTTAATGCCTGTTAAATTAATGGCGTTTAACTGACAGCCCATACTGTATAATAATATCTTGTAGTAATCACAAAATTACTGTTTTTTATTGTATTTTTGATTAAATAAATGCAGCCTTGTTGAGCATAAGAAACTTCTTTCAAAAACAAATCTTACCAATCCTGAACATTTCAACGGTAGTGTACTTTAATAATATATAAAAACATAATACATAACATTGCATCATATAACATATACAAAAATATACCTTGCATTCTGTGCTGCCGTGCTGCATCTGAGTCACTTATTAGCCTGTAGAAGATTATTAAAACATCGAGTGATGTTCATTTTAATCCTCTAAAGAGTTCGAGTTTACATTACAGCAACATTACCTTGACAGACGCTGTACATACAGCTGAACCCATTCTCTGAAATGCTTGTGTGATGAGAGGTCTAAAAGAGCCCACAATGACTGTCAAGAGAGACACAGTCACAGTTAATGGACTGAAATCATGATTATGGATATTGCAGCTGCTGTGGGAGCGAAGTGGGAGAGGAATCAATCGAGAGCAATGGATCCCTTTCTGAAGCTGGGACAGGGTCACTTCACTCAGCTGTCTGAAAGTCATAGTGAAGCTCTGCTCCAGTGTCCTCCATCAGCTTAACAAATCACACACCATACAACAATACATGGGTCATACTCAGGAAATACTGCCATTTGTGTGATCTACTACTGATTTAGTTCCATACTGGACAGTTTCGGTTTTTACTCTTATTTTTTAACAAATAGAAAAAAAATTATCAAATTGAAAAAAGTTTATTATGAAAGTGTGTGTATTTAACAGTATATATGTGTAAGTTTGTTTGTGTGTGTGTGTGTGTGTGTGTGCATCTTTCTATAATGGTTTACTGATTCCTTACTTTTTTCATAAAAATAAAATACAATTTTCTGTCACAAAGTGACACCATTTCCTGAGAATGGCCAACCAACTTTATCACATGAATTAATTATATTACAATTAGAGAAAAAAACAACAACATCAAAAAACAATCCAGCTAATATTTACCGTTCAAAGAAATGCAATCACATACGAATCCTTTTCTTCATTTCCCAGAAAGCCCAACTTTTGCTTTGAACAGCTCCTTAAATCTATAACAGAAACAGTAAAATGAGATCAGGAATGACTTCAGAGATGAACAAGTGTTCTAGATTGTCTAATGACTTGCTCACCTTTGATGGTAGATTTGTGGATATTCTACTCAATATTTCCTGAGATCTGAAGTAAATGAATCGACACGAAATCACCTGTTTTATTCCAGACCAATAACAAGAAAAAAGAAAACGATGTCTTACTGTAAAAGCTGATCTGAGGTCAGCAGTGGTCTCAGAGCTTCTAGAAGTTTCTGTAGATTGAACAGGCCAACATCAGCCTGAGCTCCTAAACAGCTGTACCGGCCCTCGTCATCAGACGTGTTTGGGACAAAATCTATCCAGAAGGAAACAATGCTGTAGCAATAACACCCATTTAACAATTAAATTATTATATGTTATGGCTGTCCATTTCACTTTAACTTATTAGAATATAACGATTGTAAAAAAAAATATTAAATTAATCATGCCCCTCATGCCCTATGTATATATACTGTAAGTATACAAAAATGTATAGCAGATTTAAAGTAGCTTACTATTCATACATTTTTTCTCCACTTTTACAGTATTGTATATATATATATATATATATATATATATATATATATATATATATATATATATATATATATATATATATATATATATATATATATATATATATATATACATATATATGTACGCGTGTGTATGTGTTTTTTTGTATATGGTTTATGAGGACACAAATGTGTATTGTGTGTGAAATGTTATATGACAGAAAGCTTAAAAACTAAACTAATAGGAAGATTGCTGAATATTATGAATGTTTAAAATAGACAAAGAAACCTACTTGGGTCATATGCATTCCATAAATCCAAAAGGGCCATAACATCAAAAGTGATAGAAAGCAGACTGAAGTTATCTGTGTTGCAGACTCCTGTGTGAAGATGCAGATCATGTTGTTGTGCATTTTGCGGTATGTAAGCTCAATCTATAATGATAAATCTATGTGATAAATGAAACAAGTAAAGCAGAGTAAACTAACCATGAGTAAAATGCAACCGACATCCAGTGGGCCGAGTTGAATGTGCTGTTTCATTCACCACTCTGGAGAAAAACACCTTGACACAACATGAAAACCATTCAAATATAGATCAGACAATATAAAATAATCTAGTATTACAGCTGAACAGCAAGAGACACAGATACTCACCACATACTTGTCAGGGTCATTTGTTGCTATAGATTTAAAATGCTCTTTAATTATAAAGTCCAACAATGTCCTGGAAATAAAAATGAAAAAGAAATGAAAAAGCAAAATAAGAGTGAGAAAAACATTTCCAGCAACTAAAGTTAAAGTTAATGTACGCGAGGACATCTAACTCTCCAGTTCTAGTTAATATCTCCAGTGATCCGATACGAAACCAGGACTTGGCCAGACGCAGAACAACCGCTCCTGAAAGATACAGAGAACAATCACAAAAAGCTGAGGACGGATAAAGAAGTTAGTAACTCTGATTCTTCATTATTTTACCTCTTTCTTTTCATGACACTGCCATTATAAAACGGATCCCTCCATACAGGTTCCTCACTCACAACCAGACTGACAAACAATAATAATAATATTCAACACCAGACATTTGAATGTGATAAATCCATATATTCCTCTTCTTGTGTGTGTCCCATATGTACCTGAGGGCTCTGCTGGTAGGAACTCCCAGAAAGTGCATGGCTTCACTGCACAGGAACTCCCTCACAGAGGAGCGAATCACAGCCCGTCCATCACCAGCCCTGCACACACATCATGTACAGTACAGCACAACCATTACACTACTGACAGACAGACATGTAAGATCATTTACAACTAAATATATCTCACAATTACCTAAAAATCATATCAAATATTGCGCAGCAGGAACTGATATTCACCTCGAGTATGGTGTCTTTCCTGAGCCTTTCAACTGAAGTTCCCATCTTTCACCTTTTCTGGATAAAAATGGGAAAGATGACATGCATTACAACAGAAAAGTCACATATGACAATAACAACTGATGATTTCTGTTGAACCGCTGATGGAAAAGGATGATTTTACCTGTTTGTGTATTCACCCCAGCAAATGTGCTCTTCCATCCCCCAGCTGTCCGGCCCAATAACCAAACTATAATAATAATAACACATGTTGACATGTTTGCTCTGGTTGTTCTTATGCCATTGCTGTTCGGTTTAGAAATCGACTGTTCAGTTTTACCTGATGGCCCCCGTATCTGATGTGCCAGCGGAACAGAGCCAGGAAGCAGTTTCCCACCACTGACACAGCGGACAAACTCTTCATTCTGAATCACAGACTCATTCAGATCCAAAATATATAACACATCCTGAAATACACAAAAGAGCCTGAATATATGCAGAAACAACATTTACAATAAAGGACTGTGGTGGTCCCATGGTCCAGTTTTGTTTTAGAGCAGTTTTCCTCAGGCCACTGGTGGTTCTGTAAAGGAGTCCAAGTGGCCCTCGAATTCATTCCGCTGATTAAAAGCTTTATGACTGAATACATTAATAAAAGTATAACTGACAAAAAAAAAGAAGTTCTAGTTGGGTGGTTCAGATCTGCTACACCCTTAAAATCAAAAATGGAAAACTATGTTTCTTTTAAAAAAAAAACAGTTTTTTGCCAATAATACAATATTAATGAAATAAAAAGCTAACGAGTATACTTTCATGACCATTTCTTAACAAATTTAAGTACACTTTTAAAAAGTGCACTTTTTTAATAATGTGAAATTAAAAACTTCCTTTTAAAGTACATTTTAAATCATTATGTTCTCTATTGTTATATAATAATATATTGTTGTGCTTTAAAAAATAAAAACTATATAAATATAATTTTAACTGTAACTGTTAATGTTCCATTTAAATAATGTACTAAATTGCAACTTCATTAAAACAAATGTGGAATTACAAATATTGATTAAATTCCATGATTTAAATGTGAACATTTAAATAGAAACCATTTTAATGTTAGTTTGCCATGTATAACCAATTTTATATAAGATGTACAGTAGGCTATAAGTCCTGCTTAAGTGGATCAAAAGAAGCTAAAATAATTTTCATATAAATTAAAAACTATAATAAATGTTCATTTAATTGCAGTTAACATGATGCAATTAAGTGTCCAAAACATTATATTCACTTTGCACCTAAGTATATTCTTTTAAACTTGGCCTTTATTATTTTCATAATTTCTCTGTATGCTGAAGTGTAATTCTTTGTAACAACGGCCTGAATAAGTTCAAAATTATGCTGATGACGGCAATTTTATTGATGATGACGGTGATGATTAATTTATTACTATTTTAAAATGTGGACAAGAAAAATTATAAAGAATGGATGGGTGTGACCAAACTTTTGACTGGTGGTTACGACAGTACTAGTCCTATTTTTCTGTTTCTTAAATTACAGATGCACAGCCACTGCAACAATAACCCCAGTTTTAATCATTATAGACAGTAAAGCTGCAGTGAAACATAGGTTTTCTGTAAATGATGAGTGTATGGGTTTATTGACCTGTGCCACAGCAGCCAGTGTCAGAGGCTCTTTCAGAGGAGAGGGCTGAGACTCTGAAACACACATCTCTTCACAGTACGAATTAAATTACCATCTACCTCATCAAGAGGGAGAGCATCTGTAAAACACACAGGAAGTGATTAAACATATATGCTGCGTCCGACATCTCCCATTACTCACTATATAGTGGACTATATAGTGAGCTCGCCATTTTGTAGTGCTGTCCGAATGTATAGTGATGATTATTATACCCTATATAGTCCACTCAATGTATCCCAGAATGCATTTTGAAAAGTAGTGAACAACCGATGGTCACAAACCTAAGCCCTGACATACCATCATGCATTGCGCTGATCGTAAAAATAAGTTATAATCATGTGTGGAGTAGCGCATTATAACAAAAACGGCCAGAAATCACTTTTAGTTTTTATATTTTGGAGAAATAAGCTCAATATAATGTAATGTATTTATTTTTAAAAATCTATTTAGCCCAGAGCCGGCTCGGCACAAGCTGACAGATGATGTAATCAACGGCGCTGAAGAGACGATCGAGTAGTGTCCGAAAGTTGCTTCTGTTATGCTGGTGAGCTCACTATATAGTGCTCTGCTCTCTAACCCCAACATAGGGGGTAGGGAGTAGTGCTTTGAGTGGAGATTTCGCGACCGCAACGTGTAAATAACATATTGGTACTCGTACCTCTACCGAATCTTACCTAGTAGTTTATGTGACAATGCCAGTGGTATTTCTCCACAGTGTTTCACATTGCTATAAAAGTGACTCTTATCGAACTCTCTTTCATTACAACTTCCATTCTCACAGAATTCTTGTTCGTCCTTAAATGTAGCGATGGCGACGACCGATAGAAATAAAAATATTGTGAAACCATGTTTTTTCATTACATCAAACTCACAGGCTTATGTTTACTATTGTCCTTTACTTCCTTATATCACGTAACTAGAGGAAAACATCAGAACTGTCACACAAACAATCCTTCAATGTTCCACCAGAGGGCGCTCATCGGCTCAACAACCCGAATGCTCCATTTATGCCATATTTGGGACAGTTATGTTTTTTTTTGGAAATGTATACGCGTTATAAACCATAACCGATTAAATCTATTAATTGTATGGGTTCAGAAGCTGTCGTACAAATGGAAACTCTCGGAACATTCTCACTATAATGATTAAATAATCTCTAAACAATGATCAGAGGCGACTGTGATTGGTCAATCCCAAAATCTGTTATGTAAAAAGTAACAGGGATCATGTGACCAGCCGTCTGAATACTGAATACTGAATAAATAAAAAATCGAAATACTCCTGGAGAAGACTGAGATCTCTATGATAGAAATTAATGTAATGAAAAAAAAAATGTTTTGTTTAATGTAAAAAAATAAAAATGTTTTATAGTTTTAAGCCCCCCAAGTTATGGGCCACTATGGAACGTCCATTTTTATAACATTTTTAACTGCCAAATTTTCCCATATTTAGAACACAGAACACAGCATATTTTGTATATCTTACAGCATATTTTGGTTTGGGAGGGCGGAGTTCATAAATATTCATGAGTTTCCGGGGCATGCACGTGGAACTGAGAATTTTAGTCCACCCTGCTTGTTTCAGCAGGTGTAAAGGATTATTTTACAAAAAGGTAAATATGACAGTTTCAGTTAATAATGTTTTTATTCGTTTACACGTTTTGTGGGCCCTGACAATACAGGCCTTGAATTACTTTGTGTAATGTTAGGATAAAGCTCAGAAAACTTCAACTAGTCGTATACATTAATTTCATTTTGTTATGCTTTTCCTTTGTACCTTGCCTTGCTTTATTACATCTCCAGCTGCCAGGGATTTTTTACAGATGCCACTGACATGATTCAATTTAATATTTTTATTATAGAAAGTGCATTTGGAAAAACAGAACAATTCAATTAAATCGTCCAATTACGTATCCATATCAACAGCTTAAACTAAAACAAAACATTACAGCTCACCAAAAACGTGTGGAAACAATGTTTCCTGAAATCACGTAATTTTCTGAAATTCAATCATTACAGTTTTACTATTTCGATTTATTGGGATAAAAGTTTATAGTCCGGATATAACATTGATTTTGCAGCATCGATACATGAGCAAGTGACTTTGAGAAACTAATGTTCGCTTCAAGTAATTATTGTACCTATTACATTGTTCAGCCAGTAGGTGGCGTCTAGTGATTGTTTATAATGTATTCGATGTAGCCTATCACTGAATCATTCTGGACAAAACAAGTTTTTGTTTTGTTTTTTCAGGCAACTTTTTACGTACATTTAAATAAATATTTTTTAAAGGTCACATTTTAGATATTCATAAATAGACTAATAAACATAAAATAGCTGGAACATTCTTGTTCTCTTACCTCAGTCCGTATGGTGGCAGTCCTGCTTTGTGGACAGCGGTAAACAAGGAAGCGGTATATCGCTGCTGTTCAGTAAGCGCCAGCCTACTGACAGAAAGTGAATTTGCGATTTCATTCAGTCCTCTGCTGTTTTTGTTTTGTGCAGGTTATGGCATCATTTCACATCAGACCATTTTGTTTTTGCTTTAAATCTTGAAATTATACAATATAATAATAAAAAATGCCATGCTATGTGTGTAGCATGGCTGGTGACTATGGAAGCTTGTTTCCGCCACTGAATAAAAAAAATAAAATAAATAATTGTGACTTTTTAACTCAAAATTCTGACTTTTTTTCTCACAATTGCGAGTTTATATCTCGCAATTTCTGACTTTATTTCTCAGAATTGCGAGATAAAAAGTCAGAATTGCGTGATAAAAAGTCGCAATTGCGAGTTATAAAGTCAGAATTCGAGATATAAAGTCGCAATTGCGTGTAATAAAGTCACACTTGCATGATATAAAGTCAAAATTGCGACATATAAAGTCAGAATTGCGACATATAAAGTCAGAATTGCGAGATATAAAGTCAGAATTGTGTGATATAAAGTCAGAAATTGTGAGATATAGTCAGAATTGTGTGATATAAAGTCAGAATTGTGAAATATAAAGTCAGAATTGTGTGATATAAAGTCAGAAGTTGCGATGATATAAAGTCAGAATTGTGAGATATAAAGTCAGAATTGTGAGATATAAAGTCAGAATTGTGTGATATAAAGTCAGAATTACGAGATATAAAGTCAGAATTGTGTGATATAAAGTCAGAAATTGCGACATATAAAGTCAGAATTGTGTGATATAAAGTCAGAATTGCGAATATAAAGTCAGAATTGTGTGATATAAAGTGCGAAAATTGCGTGATATAAAGTCAGAATTGCGAGATATAAAGTCAGAATTGCGAGATATAAAGTCAGAATTGTGTGATATAAAGTCAGAATTGCGAGATATAAAGTCAGAATTGTGATGATATAAAGTCAGAATTGTGTGATATAAAGTCAGAATTGCGAGATATAAGTCAGAATTGTGTGATATAAAGTCAGAATTGCGACTTATCAGGCCAATTCCAAGGGGAAAAAAGACTAACTTTTTTCCCCTCAGAATAATTTAAATCTCACAATTCTGACTTTATATCTCACAATTCTGACTTTATATCATGCATTTCTGACTTTATAACACGCAATTGTGACTTTATATCTTTGCAATTCTGACTTTATATCATCGCAATTCTAACTTTACTATACTCGCAATTCTGACTTTATATCACAGCAATTCTGACTTTATATTATCGACAATTCTGACTATATCATATCACTACTTTATATCTCGCAATTTGACATATCACGCAATTCTGACTTTATATTCGCAATTCTGACTTATATCTCATATTCTGACTTTATATTACGAAATTCTGACTTTACAGTATATCTCGTAATTTCTGACTTTATATCACGCAATTCTGACTTTATATCACGCAATTTCTGACTTTATATCTCGCAATTCTGACTTTATATCTCGCAATTGCGACTTTTATATCACCCAATTCTGACTTTATATCTCGCAATTCTGATTTTATAACTCGCAATTCTGACTTTATATCACGCAATTCTGACTTTCCATCTTAGCAATTCTGAGAAATAATGTCAGAATTGCGAGAGTAAACTCGGAATTGTGAGAAAAAACGTCAGAATTGTGAAGATAAAAAGTCGCAATTACCTTTTATATTTTTCATTCTATGGCGGAAACAAGCTTCCAGGTGACAGATGTTATAGAGCAAATAAACAACAAATAAATTTGCTTAAACAAAGTATAAAAAATTGCCCTTGTAGAATCTGCCAATTTGCTTGTAAAAAAATTTAATCCGCATAAAAAAATCATAATCGGGCCACCCTAAAAAAATGAACATTATTTTTTAAAATAATAAAGTCTTTTCACAGTTTTATTATTCTAGTTTTAATAATTTGTAGTTTGTACGGTCAATATTAATGTATGCTTATAGTCAGCGACAAAAGGTTTAAAAAAGGTAATTCGGCCGGCACATGGTTAATTTTCCCCATCTTACACTCCATTCCAGTAAGTGTCAGAAATGAGAAAATGCACTATAAGCTGGTTTGTCAACCACCATGAAGAACTGTTTCTGGCGATTAACATCAGCATGTTGCTTTTAGTTTGTCATTGATATGTTTTTGTAAAAGGCATAATTTTTCATGAACTTTTCAAATGACGATGTTAAGTTAACTTATTACAGTGAATATTTACTGCAACTGGGTTGTTGAGCAAGAACTCGGGTTAAGAGTGATACAGATGTTGTACATTGTAGTCATCAGAAATAGGAAGTAACCAAACACGGCACACAATGCTTTTTTAAACAAACAAACAAAAAATGTTTTGGCTAAAGACAATTTTAAAAGAAAGTACTAATAAAGAATCAATTACATAATAAAAGTATAATGATTAAATTACACTTAATTTTACACTACTCGTTTTCGGTCTCTATCCATTGTGTGTTTATGAGTGTTTGAAAATAGGTTTGTTAAATGCATGGACAGATGATGGGTTAGAATATAATGAATTGTGTTTTCCCTTAAGAAACCTATGGAAATAGAAAAGATTATAATGAATGGGATGTGGTGGGAGAACAATTTGCTTTTAGTCATGGAACAAACACCAGTGCCAGTTTTATTTTATTTGTTTAAGAAATATAAAAAAAGTCTTTAAATGTATTGCTAGTCTGGGGTAACATGTAGCTCCGAAACTATACACACACAAAAACGTGTAGGCCTAGTAGAAGACTGGAGCTAAACAAGTATGGTCAATCTTGTGAGATCCATAGTTAAGTATAGGCTATTTAGCGGATGTGAAGAGGAGGAGGAATGTAGAAGTGGTTTCAGAGTAGCCTATTAAATAATATGAAATCAGTGCTAGATTGAATTTAAAGCTACAATATGTAACTATAGTGGCCACAAGAGGGCGCCGTTTCCAATAATAACAAAGGCGAATGTCTGTGACGCAGTAACTGAGTCTGATGGATCAAGCTGTCAAGCTGATGGATCTAATAATGTTTAAGGATTAGTGAAAACACTCATGTTTTTTAACATTACAGTGGTATGAAGCAGGTCGCGATTGCTAATAAGATACATATATCACGCGCAAGTCCTGCAGATATAAAAGGAATAAAGGCTGGTTCACACGGCAGGATTATTAGCCCGATTTTAGCCCCGATTCACCCCTCCCGACAATCTTAAGGATGCTCCGATTATCGTAAAATAATCTGATCAGATATTCCTGCCGTGTGTGGTGTGTTAAGACTGCTCTCGTCTGCTCGGAAGGCTGCTGGGACCGCTCCGATCTCAAATCGGGGATATCCAACATGTTGGATTGTTTTGGCCCGATTTCTCCTCGTGTGTGGTGTCCCCCGGGAACGAACGAGCATGCAGCCTGTGAACTGTGGCGTGTAGCCAATCAGAAAGCGAGGTGACGAGGCGTAGAGGAAGCACTGGCGGTAAACAAAATCAAAACAGCCCGCGCCCGGTGGTATGGCGCACCAGAATGTCCGGTGGACGTTTTTTTTCAGTTAAAAACAAACTAAACACTATCGCCACTGCATCCTCTTCGTCCGCCATGATCGTTTACTCTGAAGTCACGTTTTATCTCGAGGGATTTTGTGAGATTTTCCGTCTGACCTGGGAATGCTCGGGAGTCAAATCGGTCCGTGTGTCATGTGTTGATTTTGCCGTGTGGCTGCGCACCACACACTGAACGACCAAAACTGTTAGACCCGTGATTTTTTATCGCCGTGTGTGGGGTCTCTCAGGTTTGGAAAATCGGCCGACAATTTTAAAATCGTCCCGTGTGAACCAGGCTTAAGGAAATTTCATCCTATTGAACTACACTCAAGGGCTGGATTACTCACACAGGTCAGTTTATTAGATGAATTAAATTTGTGAGGGAAACGCAGCAGCTGTTCCACTTGGAATGACGTTACTGTGACGTAAATGTGTGTTGAAAGTTATAATGTTATTCTATGTGTTTATGTTTGTCGATACGAAACTAGCAGCTTGATCAACATAAAGAATAACATGCTGACCACATTCTAACATTTCATCATGTCAAGCTAACGTTATAACATTGATTTGTTTTATATAATTTTGCTCACCTGTCTAATAAAGCTGTAAAGTCGTGACTCGTGAAGTTCTGTCAGTGTCAAGTCCAAAATCTCGGACGCTAGCTCTCAGCATCTCAGAAACATCACGCTGATATTGATCCTCATTCTCAGTTCTCCTTGTTTGTCCCAAAGTCTGCTTGCCATGGTCTATGATTGAACGAAACAAGGAACTGGGTGCCGCCAAACGTTACTCACTATGCAGTTGTCCGTGTCTGTCGCCATGGTTAAGTCATGGCTATGGCAATACGAGCGGAAACGAGGATAGCCGAGAAATAGCCGAGGATAGCGCGGATATTGCGTCATTTACAGGCGACATTTTTTTCGGGACGGCCACTTATTTAAAATTGGAATTTCTCTGAAATAAAAGAACTTTGGAGACTTTTGGGATATTGTAATTACACAACTGCAGGAAATATATCACACTGTGCAAGTGATTTTTCAAAATATTTTATTACAAAATCCTTACATATTCGGACCTTTAAGTGAGATGTGGAATAATAAAATAATCTGACTGATATAGACAGGAGACCTGATCTGCACCTGATCTGTTTTGTTCACAGTTTCTAAAGCTGTGGGATGTAGTGACCACAATCGTTTTATCAAGAAAAACTAAATTGCCTAAATGTGGAGTTAGAATTGTTCTCCGCAGGTCCTTTAAAAAGTTCAACCCAGAGTCCTTTTTATTATAAATTATTAATAATATGCAATGGTCAGATGTTCTTGAAGAACAGAATGTCAACATTGCTTTAAATATGTTTATGGATAAATTAATGAAATTAGTTAATATGCATGCTCCTCTTAGGAAAAGGTCAATAAGAAGTAACAGTGCTCCGTGGCTGGACAATGAATTGAGATTGTTGATGCTTCAAAGGGATAAAGCCAAAACAGTTGCTCAAAAAACAGGGAAACCTGAAGATAGGAACTAGGAAGACGTACTGCACATTAAGAAATAAAGTCACAAAACTAAATCATAGAATGGTTATTTTAAACAGAAAATGTATAACTCTGCGAATGATGGGAAAAAACTGTGGAAAATACTGAATGTATTAATGTGTAAGAAGCCAAAGTCATCCCCAAAATTTGTTGAATGTGAGGGGCAGTTCATTTCAAAGCCACATGATATTGCAAACTGTTAAAAGTTTTTTACAAGAAAAGAGGACAATTTAAGATCTAATATGAATAAAACTGCCAGTGATGCAGGCTGGAAATTGGTTGATAACATAATGCAGGGCAAAAACTGCAACTTCCAATTCAATACTGTAACTCAGAATGCCGTAGAGAAGCTGCTACAGGGTCTATCTACTGAAACTTCTGCAGGCATAGATCATTTGGAAGGAAGATAACTTAAAGTTGCTACGACTCAGCTCTCAAAACCTATAAATCACATTTTTATAAATAATAACCTATAAAACACATTTTAGGTCTGTTTTGAGTGGCACTTTTCCTGAGCTTTGCAAAAGTGGGCTTTACTGGATCAAATAGTAGACCAATCAGTTTACTTCCAGTGTTAAGCAAAATTTTGGAGAAGATCATCTTTAATCAAATAATGGATTATTTCAGTAAATTAATTGATGACAAAGTTCCAACATGCATATAGACTTTTCCAAAAACACTGCTCTAGCACAAATGACAGAGGAGTGGCTAACATGTTTAGATGAAGGGAAACTAGTAAGAGCTGCGTTTTTGGATTTCACAGCAGCTTTTGATGTAATAGATCATAGTCTTCTCATAGCCAAACTCAAAGCATATAGTTTTTCACACTCAGCATTAACTTGGGTGGATAGTTATCTTTCTAATAGGACGCAACAGGTTTATTTTAATGGAAGTCTATCCAATTGCTTTAACTACATCATGCGGCATAGCACAAGGAAGTTACCTGGGTCCACTTTTATTTTCAATATTTATAAATGATTTTCCATATGTTTTTAGAAAGGCTAGTGTTTATGTATGCTAATGATGTTCAATGCAGCATCAACATTGCCTGAACTCAATGAGAATCTTCAGCATGAGTTAAATACAGTAGTGGACTGGGTAAAAAAGAACAAATTAGTACTGAATATTTTGAAAACTAAATGTATGATATTTTGCAATAGATACATGTTACCAAGGATCACCCCACTTAATCTGCATATAGAGAACAATGTGGTCGAGCAGGTTACTAGATTCACACTGCTGTGTGTTAGACTTGATCATTTATTATCTTGGTCAGACCAGATTGACCACATTGTCAGTAAGATGGGCAGGTGTATTGCTATGTCCAGAAAATGCTCTATATTGTCCAACTGCTATATTGAAAAACGATCGTCCAAGTCTTGTTCTGTCTCACTTATATTATTGTCCAGTAGTTTGGGGTAGTGCGGCCCAAAAACATCTAAGAAAACTTCAAATTGCACAGAATAGAGCAGCCAGAGTAGTTCTGCACTGTTCTTGCAAAAGTAAGGCAAAAGTAAAATACAATATTTTGTTGCTTATGCACAAGGTCATGGCTAATGAAGCATATAATTTAGGGCTGTCAAACGATTAATCGCGATTAATCGCATCCAAAATAAAAGTTTGTGTTTACATAATATATGTGGGTGCACTGTGTATAATTATTTTGTACATACATAAATTCACAAACATGCATGTATATTTACAAAAAAAATATTATTTATATACAAATATTGATATTTATATATAATATAAATTATATATAAATCTATATACAGTTTATACATGCAAATATTTCTTAAATATATACAAGCATGTGAGTGTATTTATATATCTAAAATAATTATACACAGTGCACCCACATATATTATGTAAACACAAACTTTTATTTGGATGCGATTAATCGACGATTAATTTGACACCCCTAATATAATTTTATAAAAGACAAAATATTGTTTAGTGGATATGGTCATGAGCATGTGACACACTCAGTCAGCAACAGAATAATGATTACTCCCAGTCCAAGGTGTAATTTTATGAAGAAAACTATTGTATACAGAGGGGCTGTAGAGTGGAATTCACTTCCATCCAGTGTTAGGGAACTTAAAAGTACATTTTCTTTTAAGAAAAATATAGAACAGAGATTACAGGTGTGAAAGTATTATCTATGTTATTTATTTTCGCAGGTCTGTTTTTGTTTTAAATTGTTTTGAATTACATGTTGAATGGATGTTGCTTTTGCATAACTGTATAATTCGAATTCATTTTAAATGTGTGTCATGGTAGCTAATATACAGTAGAGATCAAAATTAGAGAACAATTAAAAAACACTTGATTCATTTCAGAAATATTGTTACTTCATTGCTTGAAATTTGAAGCAATATTCACTATGGGTATACCATAGTTCTAATTGATTTTTTTCACAAAACAACCAAGGTTTTTCAACAAAAAACTTTATTTTCTGGAAAACACAGTGATCAAAATTAGAGAACCATAACCATTGCAGCTCAAAAGAAAGCATTACAACTCAAATTTGAGGCTTACAGCAGTCAAAATCTAATAGGAAGTGTAGAGGCCCTTGCTTTGAATGACCTGAGCGCATCTGCGGCCACAAGACATCACTAGATTCTCACACAGCTCTGGTGTGATCTTGGTCCACTCTTCTTCCAGTTTTTTCCACAGTTCAGTAACTGTAGTGGGTTTCTTAGCCATAACTTTGTCGCCAAGGATTTTCCAAAGATTTTCAATCGGGTTTAGATCAGGACTCTGGGCTGGCCATTTCATTATTTAAATTTTCTGAGCTTCAAGGAACTGCTTTACCCGTTTTGCAGTGTGACACGGGGCATTGTCTTGCATGAAAATTGCAGGCTGATTGGAAGATGCTTGCAGGGAAGGAACTGCATGTTGCCGAAGGAGGTTCTGATAAACATTTGCATTCACCCTGCCATGTAGCTGTATAATAGGCCCAACTCCTGCGGCAGAAAACATCCCCCAAACCATGACACTTCCTCCTCCACCCCTGACTGACTTCTTTACGCACTTTGGGTTCCATCTTTCCCCAATTTGACGCCGAACATAATGTTTCCCATCGGACCCAAATAAATTAAACTTACTTTCATCGCTAAAGTGAACTTTTGACCAGTTCTCCTCGGTCCAAACGACATGCTCCTCAGCAAAGTTTAGTCTAGCCTTTTGATTCTTTCTGCTGATGAGAGGCTTGGTCAATGCAGAGTGAGCTTTCAGTCCAAATTCTCCTTAAACGACGAGACACTGTATGCCGAGACAGATCCTTACTGTGTTCAGCTCTGAACTGGCGAGCAATTCCAGCTGCAGTGTTGAACAGATTCCCGATTGAAAGTCTCCGCATCGTCCTATCCTCTCGTGCACTTGTCTTACGTGGGCGACCAGCCTTTTTGGAGGACTTGAATGAATGAGTATCTTTATATTGCTTCAATATTCGAGAAATCACAGATTTGGAACGACCAATTTCTGTTGCAATAGCTGAAAGGGTCATCCCTTTGGCCTTCATCTGTACAACCTGGTGTCGATAGGGATTCAGTCACCTTAGATCGGCTTGCCATCTTGCAAAGTCAGTTAAAATTGGAAAGTTTGCTGCCAGTTAAATACGGTGTAGCAGATAATTAAGGAAATTAGCACAAGGTGCCACATTAATCACCAATAACTTGGAGGTAGCTGAAATAGTTCTCTAATTTTGACCAGAGTTATTTTTTTAATTTTCTTGTTTAAGTTTTATATATTGTAGTTAAATATATTTAATTTATGAAATATGCTAAAACAAATGTCCCTTCTGCTCCTTTTAGGTTAACTCTAACTAGGACTAAGCAGTGACCTTGAAATTTAGGAAATTGTATGTTCTCTAATTTTGATCTCTACTGTATTGTGGAGCTCTTATAGATCGTATTGATGTATTGATTAATTTAAGTTTTGTATTGTGATTTCTATGGACCCCAGGAAGACTAGCGACCACCAGAGTGGGATCTAATGGGATCTAAATAAAACAATAAAACATGTCTCGAACACCCGCTTTCACTACACAGTGCTTACCGCCCTCTACTGGCGAACACAGGTATGACAGATCTGCTGTGGCTCCTACAAATGTAATACATATGATTGTTTTGAGTTTATCAGCACACAAAACTGACTGGAGTTAAGGTTAACCTTTACCTTACTGGTGATTAGACTCACGTCATCTACCTATAATGGCAACCAATAAAACACCACTAACCAACAGCGACTTCAGCAGTTGAATCACGTGCCCATTTCGTCACTCTCACAGATAATAGCGAAAGTAAAAGAAAGCTGATGTTTAGCAATTTTAATCAGACAGTCGATTCCTTCCGATACAAAATATTATTAGATATTAAATACAAACTTTAATTAAATGGTAGACAGGGATTTATGTGTTAGCCTACTCGATGAAATAGATGGACTTTGTGAATAGTTTGTGAATCGGTACGTAGATGCATTTTGATAAAGGTTTAGTGTAACGTTACTCGGTGCCTTTACAGGTGACTTTCTCATTAATATTTTCTTTGAAAGGGAACGAACGAGGTTTACATTGTGTCAGCCTATATGATGATTTTTCAAAAGATCTCTATTTATTCCTCCAACTCTCACGATTTGGTCAGTATCAATTATAAAGATGTTTAACAATGTTTAATTACATTAGTTTTGTGTTTGTCATTTCCATCCCAGAGTCAGTGGAGATCAGACTGTTTCAACTGTTCAGTTTTATCATGGATGACAGACAAACATCCAGAGATGAAGATTTTTCAGAAGGATGCAGGTAGGCCTACTATGAATGAACACATTTAATAACATTTTATATTTAAGAAAAGGTGTCTCCTGAAAAAAAAATGCATTGTTTCAAAAGAAATTTCTTGAAAACAATGTCTAAACCCTCCTCAGGTGCTTTTCATTGAAACGTTTTGTTTTTTACGTTCTCGATTGTTCTGTTATAGTTCAGCTCAGCAGGATAGATCAGATCCAGCACCCAGCTGTGTGTCTTTGAGGAGTGACCGGTCTATGAATCTTCCAATAGAATTTAAGAATGACAATACACCGACTGATCTCAGGTATATAAAAAATTTTAAGATACATGATTGGCATTGCCACATTTTTAATATTATGGTGTTTTTGTATTTTGTGTTTATGATATTCATACTAGACACTGTTGTCTTCACCTGATGCAAGAGGCACATATCTACAAAGTGTTACATTTTTTTGGCTTGAACTCAGATATAGCATTTTATTGAATGAGATGCTTCTATTTTAAACACCCAGCTTTTGCTGACATTTTAAATGTACTGTAGTCCTTTTTGTTGGTACCTGTCCTGGGCTTTGTGGAATACATTCAGGTAATGTGCAGCAGGTGCTGCTTCTGTGGAGGCCTTATATTCAGAGCTCAAATAATGTCCTGTATATTCTGACCTCAAACCCATCATAACCTCTTACAAAAAAGTCCAACAAATGGTGTCAATGTAATACAATTAAATTGTATTTAAGTAGAAGTTTATAGTATAAGGACCATATCATCTGCACATATTGTAAAATAGGCACAAGGTTTTGTTATCAGTTGAAGATCCTCCTTTATGCCTTTAATGACAGAGACCAATATCTTTAAAGCATATTTGAAGGAAATGTGATGGTTTTAACTCCTCTGTTTTTATTCTGTTGATTCTTATGAAAAGAATAGTGAGACCTATTAAGTTAAAATACTTTTGTAATTGTAGTTTTTTGTTTCTTTTTTCATATTTATACTTTTATTCTCAGCATTAAAATCGCTCTGATAACTGCCATTATGTTAAATTATAAGCAATCAATCAACAAAGCATTTAAAGTGTACAATATATAACAAGCTTTCTCAAGCTAACACAAAGTTTTTTTTTTTATAGTTTTTGTTTTTAGTATTATTACAGTTTTGCCCTTGAGCAGTTGATTTATTAAAGGGTTAGTTCACCCAAAAATGAAAATTCTGTCAGTATTTGCCCACTCTCATGTTGTCCCAAACCTCTATGTGTTTATTTGTTCTGCTGAACACAAAGGAAGATATTTGGAAGAATGTTTTAATCAAACAGATCTCATTCCCCATTGACTACCATAGTAGGAAAAAATACATACTATGGTAGTCAATGGGGAATGAGATCTGTTTGATTAAAACATTCTTCCAAATATCTTCCTTTGTGTTCAGCAGAACAATATAAACACAGAGAGGTTTGGAACAACATGAGGGTGAGTAAATGACTGACAGAATTTTCATTTTTGGTGAACTTACCCTTTAATACGATGCATTTACTTATTAACTGTTGGTAGAATTATTTAGGTGATGTAAAAAAAAATCCACTAATATCCGAGTGTCTGATTTTGATTCTCTTCATGATGTTTAAGTTCAATCCCACCACAAAGATCAGCAGTAACAAAACCCGTCTGTAAGAAGAATGACCAATCTATCAATCAACTACAGGACTTTAATGAAAGCAGGTATGCTGGTATCAGGTAAAATGTGGGATTTTTGATTGAGATCAAAATGTTTAACTCATTAATAATTACACATTTCATAAATTGTAATAAAAATGTTCTTGGTCATGACAAATAAGACATTTTACTCATATATTTGTATCTCCATATTTAACTTAAGTAATACATTTACCATAGGATTTTAATTTTGCAGCCATGAAGTCCTCAAAACATTAAGATCAAACCTGATGAAGAAGTTTAAGTGTCTGAATGAGGGAACAGCAAAAGCAGGGAAACCCAACACTCCTGAATGAGATCTACACAGAGCTCTACATCACAGAGGGTGACAGTGGAGAGATCAGTAATGATCATGAGGTGAGACAGATTGACGATACAATCCAGGAGAGCAGCAACAGAGGACACACCAATCAAATGCAATGACATCTTTAAACCTTTACCTGGACAAGACAAACCCATCACAACTGTGCTGACAAAGGGAGTCGCTGGCATTGGAAAAACAGTCTCTGTGCAGAAGTTCATCCTAGACTGGGCTGAAGGCAAAGTGAATCAGGACGTCCAGCTCATATTTCCACTGCCTTTCAGAGAGATCAATTTGATGGGCAAAGCATTCAGTCTTTCAGATCTTCTTCATGTCTTTTTCCCTGAAACAAAAGAAATGGAAATATCTAGTGGCAAATATAAAATGTTGTTCATCTTTGATGGTCTGGATGAGTGTCGTCTTCCCTTACATTTTCAAAGGAATGAGACTCTTCCAGAATGTAAACAAAAAGAAAATCAGTGGACGTACTACTGGCGAACCTCATTGCGGGGAATCTGCTTCCCTCTGCTCTCATCTGGATCACCTCCAGACCAGCAGCAGCCGATCTCATCCCATCTGAGTGTGTCCATCGAAGTGACAGAGGTACGAGGCTTCAATGAGCCACAGAAGGAGGAATACTTCAGGAAGAGAATCAGTGATCAGAGTCTGGCCAATACAATCATCACACACCTGAAGTCCTCAAGGAGCCTCTACATCATGTGCCACATCCCCGTGTTCTGCTGGATCTCAGCCACTGTTCTGGGGAAGATGTTGAGCGAAGCAGAGAGTGGAGAGATTCCCAAGACTCTCACTCAGATGTACACACACTTCCTGATCCTTCAGACCAACATCAAACATGAGAAGGACTATGAGAAGAACCTGACAGATGAAGACATGATCCTCAAACTGGGGAAAGTGGCTTTTCAGCAGCTTGTGAAAGGCAATGTGATCTTCTATGAGGAAGACCTGAGAGAGTGTGGCATTGATGTGACAGAAGCATCAGTGTACTCAGGATTGTGCACTCAGATCTTCAGAGAGGAGCTTGGCTGGTATCAGGGGAAAGTCTTCTGCTTTGTTCATCTGAGTGTTCAGGAACATCTAGCAGCTCTATATGTGCACTCTCTGCTTCACAAACAACAACATAAATGTATTTGACTCAGTCTCTAATCTGTTGTTCTAAGTTTAAGGACTGGTTTAAACTGAATTCATCAGAATATGTTTCATTTTCTGAGCTCCATGAGAGAGCCGTGAATAAGGCTTTACACGAGTAAAAATGGGCATCTGGACCTTTTCCTGCGCTTCCTTCTGGGTTTGTCAGTGGAGTCTCACCAGATTCTCCTTCAGGGACTAATGACACTGAGAAGAAGGTCTGAACAGCAATGAGAAAACAGCTCAGTACATCAAGGAGAAGATCAGGACCATTGACTCTCCAGAGAAATCCATCAATCTGTTCCACTGTCTGAATGAACTGGGTGACCATTCACTAGTGGAGGAAATACAACAGTATCTGAAATCTGGAACAATAAGTGAAGCCAGACTCTCTTCATCTCAGTGGTCAGCTGTAGTTTTTGTGTTGTTGACATCAGAGAAGAAGCTGGAGGAGTTTGATATTAATAACTTTGTTGGAGAAAACAGTAAAGCTGAAAAACTGAAGGTTCTTCAGAAGCTGCTGCCTGTGATTAAAGTTCAGTAAGTATCAGTGGAAACAATCACTTTACTGTTACAACAAAAGAAAATCAAAAGATCATAAATATTCGAAACATTTATTGTTTCAGTAATAGCAATGTGGCATACTTGTTTTTATTGCTTTTCTGAAATTATTTTTATTTGAATTTAGCTATTTTATTGATGGGAAAAGGTCAAAATCTATAAATATGACATAATTATATATATATATATATATATATATATATATATATATATATATATATATATATATATATATATATATATATATATATATATATATATATGGTAACACTTTATTTGATAGTCCACTTTAGACATTCAACTAACTATAAGTAACTTTGCCGCTAAATGTCAACTAACTATCATTAGAGTATTAGTAGACTGTCAGCTTAATATCTGCTAACGCTTTATTTTGTTGGTCCCCCAACAGACATTCAACTGACTATAAATAACTTAGCAACTACAGAGTAAACTTGTTCTCCTAACCTGAACCCTAACACCTAACCATAATCTAACAGTCTACTGACAGTCTACTACAGCCTACTAATACTCTAATGACAGTTAGTTGACTTGTAGTTAAAAAGTTACTTATAGTTAGTAGAATGTCTAAAGTGACTATAGAAATAAAGTGTAACCATATATGAAGAATTCAGCTGCAAAAGCCTCTAAGTGCCATTTGAAATTTTCTTCTAAAATTACAATTGTTATCAAGCTTGTATATTTAAGTTCAGTAATTTCACTTAAATGGCAATGAAGATTACCTATTAATTGTCATTTAAGTGAATGACTGAACTTAAATATACAAGCTTGATAAAAATGGTCATTTTAGAAGAAAATGGCAAAAATCAAATGGCATTTAGAGACTTTTGCATCTGAACTCTTCATATAATATATATATATATATATATAACAATGAACAGCTAGATTTCTATTAACGAACGTCAACAAAGAATTACAAATACAGTAACAAATGGTTAGTTAATGTTAGTTTATGCACAAACTAATGTTTAATAAATGAAACTTATTGTAAAGTCGTACCATATATATATATATATATATATATATATATATATATATATATATATATATATAGATAGATAGATAGATAGATAGATAGATAGATAGATAGATAGATAGATAGATAGATAGATAGATAGATAGATAGATAGATAGATAGATAGATAGATAGATAGATATGTAAGCATGTATAATATGACATAATAAAGCACAACATATTCTTAAAAAAAAGCCTATCATGGTTGAGATATCAGTTGATGGTTGTAAAATTCATGACATGGGAATAATTTGTCTTAATGACATGCTATAGAAAGAGAGTGATTTATCACTGATTCAGTACTATAAAGTATTTTTCCTGGCAACAACGGACGTACAATAAAATAAAATATTCATATAGCATATTTATTGGGTATTCACCTGCAAAGGAGGCCAAGAATACGGTCTTACATTTAGACCAAAGCGTGTGTTGGTTTAATTTTATGTTGGATATGTCGTGTCTGTTCAGAATCTTGTTCTTTAGCACACACAGTTTGTTATCCCGAGACCATAATGTCTCATTTGTGTTTTATTCACACATAACTCTCTCCAGTTGTAATCTGTGACTCCATAACCTCAAGGTTCCTGAGTAATTTTGAGACAGTGCCATCCATTGGTGATAAAGTGCAGTGTTTACTCTATCTACAAATTGTCTACTTTTTCTCTATTTTCTATTGCTTTTTGTTTTCAGTTCATAGTGTTTACCAAGTCTGATTTTCATCTCTCTACAGTTTGAGTGATTGTGGAGTCACAGAGAAAGATTGTGCTGCTCTGACTTCAGTTCTGAGATCAAACCCCTCACAACTGAGAGAACTTGATCTGAATATTAGAAACCTACAGAGATTCGGGTGTGAAGCTTCTCTCTGTTGTACTGGAGGATCCTGACTGTAAACTGGAGAAACTCTGGTGAGATCATCTACGCTATATCATTGTCAGACATGTTATTTTCTTCTGTAAGACTAAATCAGGGTTCCACAGATCTGGCACTGGAGGGCCGATGTCCTGGAATTGTAGCACAAACCCAGATAAAACTCCCCGTCCTGTAACTCTGTAACTCTGAAGACATGGATCAGCGTGTTCAGGGTCTTTATTTAGGGTTGGATCTAAACTCTGCAGGACAGCAGCATTTCAAAACCAGATTTGAGGAACCCTGGACTAAATGCTTTGATATAAATTTTAGGATTACACTGCAGACAATCAATTTATTTCTCAGTATTTTTGTCCCCTTTTCTTTTTTGTATTCTTAATTGAAGATGCATTTACTTGAGAAGGAAAATGAATTAAGCCTTGTATACTGAAAAATTGCTTATGTATCTTGATTTAAGATACATAATTTTTAAATATTAGATATGAAACTACTTGATCTGATTCAGTCTGGATCAGATTCAGAACAATGATAAGAACACAGATGTTGTAGATCAAGTCCAACAAAACCCCCAAATCTTCACAGTCCTATACCTCGTACTGCAGTCGACATTTCATTAAGACATATGCATTTTTACATATGCATCTGCGTACGATTACGTGACCCATTCTGGCAAAATGAGTCGCAATGAGCAGATTTTCATGACTGAGCTACACCTGTTTGACTTTTATTGTCCAAGTAAAATTTGAGAAAAATCAAGTTGAAGTTTTCTGAAGGTTCCAAGACAAAATCCTCTTCCAACAATACTTAAAAATCTCTGGTAATAACATTAAATTTGGCACACATCAAGTCAAAACCAAATATCTATAGGATCAATATATATTACACTTTTTTCCCCATGATGCCACAATTGTTTGAGACAGCCTATATATTCGGACCTACTGTACTGCGGATCTAATATAATGTTACACATCAGATGTTTTTCCCCAACAGTTAACCAAATGTTAACTTAAGTCATAGCAAATAATGTTTGCTCGAATACTCACCAAGACAGATATTTTGAAATACTGTAATTCTGTGTAGGTATAAGTGTATTTTGGGATCACATTTCATTGGTTCAGACTCATGCCATTAAGAATTTGCTATGAATATTCACAAAGTTGGATTGCTACGCCATTAAAACAATACCAAACTTGTGCTGAGGGAAAGAGACAGTCGTCGAGAAGTGAGCAGAGAAAACTGCATTTTTCATGGACAAATGAAAGGTACTCTTCTCAGAAACATTCAAATAAAGATACTTTTAAATGTTTAATTGCTACTTTGACCCCTGGGATCATTAGATGAGGGCTTAATGCTAATTATTTTGTGAAAATCTCCAATTCTATCATCTTTCACTTGTTTTGCCTGTAGCTCGTAATTATCTTGTATGTATTCGGACTCATTTTGTCAGCACGGGTCACAAATGATATCACATGTTTCTGCTTCTTCTTCGCCTGTGTTTTGATCAGGAGATTCAGTTCTCTTACAGAAGATGTGTAATAGCGCTCCCTAACATATAACAGTGAAAAAACAGAAAGCTGGAAGTTTCCGTGAATGGTGGGGGAACAGTAAATATTAAAATGCCACCAAGAAAATGTCAGTGCGAGGTAAATAATATTTATTTGGGCAGTTTGTGTCATATAGTTATGTCACTATATAGGCTTATTTTCACACCTTCCCCACTGTAATAATAATAATTTTTCCGATAATAATAAAAAAAACATAGTGCCAGTGTTGTGCCAAATTTCGAAATTCGAATTTAAATTTCCTAGCATGGTATTTTTAGGATTAGTTGTGGGGGAGGGGTTAGGATTAGGGGCGGGGTTGGGATTTGGCAATCAGGTACTGACTTCGACGAGGGGGTAATAATTTGGCAGGGGTCGAAATTAGACACAACACCGGCCCACTTAGAGCACGAGCACTGCTGGAGGCACATCATCACTACACACGGCTTATACAGTAGAGAACCGTTAGAGAATACATTAATATTATTTGATCATATCATTTGAAAATACTATTACAATGTTGTGTAGTCTATCACAATAGACACTGTTTACTCACTGAGAGATTTATCTGTGAGGGAATAATGACCTAATAATTGTATTGGAGTCTGTACATGATGTAGGCCTACAGCAGGTCCGTAGCCAGCTTTTATGCACTATTTTGTGCTGAATTAGTTTGTCTGATGGTTAACAAGCATGCTTTTTCATGTACCTCAAATATTTTATTATAATTACTATAGACTATTGAGTGGATAAAGAATAGAAATACTTTTCATTAAAAAATAAAATAAATAAATACATTTATAATACCCCTCTAGGGGGGTTGGGGGGCATGCTTCCCCGTGGAGAAAATTTTAAATATTCCATATTTTAAAGCATCAATCTGATGCATTTTGAGATGCATTTTTTGCCATCTATTTATACAATAGTTTATTGAGCCTTTTCTTTTAACAGTTTTAAATTCTGTTACTGTGCACGTGAAGAATGATCGTGCTCTCCTGTGTTGTGATCTAACAGACACACGTAGAAAGGAACATGGTTAAGATACAGCAATACAGTCCAGCAATATATTCATTTTATGCGAAACCATAGAGCTTTATCGATAAAGGTAGATCTACAGATCAAGTATAATAATAGTAACAGTGAATCGTCTTGGAGAGAGTTTCATCATGTTGACTGTCGTAAGCCGAACGCGACGCGCTGTTTGAGACTGAATGGAGAATGCATGACAGACAGCCGTAGTGGAGGGAAAAGTTTCCGTGAACTTGAATTTAATGACTTAAAAATGAATTTGATTGATTTTGTCGATTGATTTCATAAATCAGATTTATTACTTGTCCTAAACTACAACGAGTAAGATCATTCCCTTCACTGGAATCGATTCCAACCTTTGCATTTTGAACCTTTGGAATCGACTCTCAAATCCCAACGCCTCGGAATCTATTCTTTTTGGAATCGAATCCCCAGCCCTATCATTCAGAGGCGATGCTTCTTCACCAGTTGCGTGCGCACACACACGTCCAGCTACAATAATCATATTAATTTGAAAAAGCCCAGCATATTTGTCACAAGCATTGTAATCACAATGGGGAGTCGATTGAACCACGGGCTTGTACAGTTAGTCTGAGCTGTATATTAATTTGCAGTTATTATCGGAGTGGTTTGTTGCAGTGCAGGAGATGCAGTTTACTTGTGCATCCAGTTAAATGCACTGCCATTAGAAAAATGTTCTTGCCCCATAAAAAACATTAACAAATCTGCTTTACAGGTACAATTAAATTTAATTGCTAATTACAACATCTAAATGAAAATGTAAAGTACAAATACTAGAAATAGTGAAATAATGGAAATAATTGTGAATCATGTAAAAAAAAACAGTATATTTAATTGATCTATTATAACTTTTACATCATTTTGGTTACTTGACTATTTTGGTTACTTGACTGTTTCCTTATAAAGGTCCAGAAATGTTTCTGTCAGTTATTAAACTGCCAATATAAACTGGGATTTTTGGAGAACAGGTGTTGAAAGCTTTTTGGATTTCTTTATTATTTTCTCCAATTGAAATTTAGACATATTTAATAGTCTGTGTAGAATTGTGTCTTGTACATGTTGATCTGAACTGAGAGAGTGAAGAGTGTGTCATTGTTCTCTACAGGTTGAGGTAATTGTGGAGTCACAGATGAAGGTTTTGCTGCTCTGACTTCAGCTCTGAGATCAAACCCCTCACACCTGAGAGATCTGAATCTGACTGGGAATAAACTAGGAGATTCAGTATCCTCTGCTCTCTGCTGTACTGGAGGATCCTCACTGTAAACTGGAGAATCTGTGGTAAGATTGTCTCTCTGATAGACACACATGTTTTTGCCCTCAGTAAGATTATTTCATCATATTCTTTATATTCTATCATTTAGTCTGTTTCACTCTGACTACAGTGACAATCCTGTTCCCCCACGTTTACTCAACAGTGTTTTCCCTAATGATGTTTCTTTGCAATAATAGTGTTTCCCAACTCTGATCCTATAGTTCCCCAGCACTGTACAATCCTTAAAGGGACATATCATGAAAATCTTATTTTTTCCAGTTTTAAGTGCTATAATCAGGTCCCCGGTGCATCTGCCAACTGAGAAAACGTGAAAAGTGAAACCAAGTAAATTTGTTTTGGTAAGCCTTTCTCTGCAAGCATGTAAAAAAAAAATATAGAATTGTTTTTATTTTGCAAGTACAAAAAAAAAACAGAGAGGCAAGGCAACAAACAACCTGGACACCTGGTTTTCCATCCAAGTATTAACCAATACTAAACAATAGGCTCTATGCAATTGGGGAAGAGAAAATTATAACAACAACAGTGTTGGTGAAGTTACTTTTAAAAGTAGTGTAACTCATTACTCGATACTTCATAAAAGAAAGTAATCAGTTACTTTACTTGGCTACCCCATATGGAAAGTAACTTTTTACATTACTTGTTACTTTACATTACTTTTGTTGCTTGACTTTGGGCAGAACCCAATATCTGTTCCTAAATGTGTAGGCCTACATAAAGTTCTACTATGCATAATGCCATAAATACATAATGCATTTATCAAAATTTTGAATATTTAAGAAGAAATGCCTGTTAATGGATAGTCATATGCATGGGTGGAGCGAGGGAGGGGCTAGAAAGAAAGCCCCAAGAAAGACCAAAGCTCCCCGTTAGCACCCACAAAAATAATTTCTGGAAGCAATTATATTCAGGCTGTAGTCTATAGAAACCGAAATGAAAAGAAATAGGCTACTCTCTGATTATCCATTATATGCATTTTTCTCTGTAGGCGTTCACTACCGAGATGGCGATCGCTGTCAAATCTGTCAAATGGCGGCAATCGTTACTACATTTTGTTACCAAATTTTCAGTAGTAGCACGTTACACTACTTTTTACCCAAAGTAGTTTTGTTACTGTAACACGTTACAGCCAGAGCCGGATTATCGCAAAGGCAAACTAGGCTTGTGACTAGGGCCCGTTTGGCAGGAGAGGGGCCCAAACAGAGGAAAAAAATTAAAAACTTACAAATGTCCCATCTCGTTCAGGCGGCGAAAATACACTCGCGTTTCGGAGATGGGATAGACAGAATTGTCATCTGCATGGGCGAGCATTGCATCATGAGTAACTATAGTTTACCATTTGCATGTCTTAGGTCTTACCAGTTTAAAAATTCACGCGATCTTGAACTGTTCGGTAGACTTTCGCACTGTCTGAGAGATGTTTTTTTCTGCACACATACAAGCCGCCTCACAAGCTCGCGGGTAACAACAGTTATTTTTTCGTGGATTATATCGCTTTAACAGTCAAAAACGTGCAAAAATTATGTCAATTTCAGTCTTGGTGACTGATGTGTACTAAACATAGTCGGTTATGTCTTAAGCATACATCGCACGTGACTGTATAATGTTAGTGATCTGTGCACGAGCTCTTAGTGACTGCAGCCATGGTCTGTCATTAATTTGGTTATCAAAACAACAAAACATAGCTTTCATTTTAAGGAATCAGGAATAAAATCCTATGTATTTAATTTGTTCTCAGGACTAAAACACTACCCAGTGTTAATTTACATTTGATTACTTTCAGTCTCTGTAGTAGCCTACTATTTCTGAATACTGGTGTCAGACCTAAGCAAAAACTTTTCTCTTTATACTGTAGCTATCTTGATGATTTCCATTACACGAGAGTATGTTAAAACTTCATGCAGATTTATACTTGGCTTTCGCCAAGGTAAGCTAAGATGTAGCTTTACAGTAAACTATGCTTCTCCATCCATTTACGCTTCTTATGGTGGTGTGACTTCCCTTCTGTCCGGCGTTAATGGCTGCAGTGTACTTGCCGCGTCAGCACACATGACGGCTGCAACTACAGTGTGGTCTCCCTAGTGGACCACCACGACAACCGTCTGGATTGAGCCAAGTAGGGGACATCTCCAGGGTCTTCAAGTGGGCACCTTCCGTCCTCAGTGTTTCGCCGACTAGCCCACGACACCTCAGGAGGGCTCGACAGTGACCCTGGCGTCCCAGAGTCACCCCCTCCGTCCCCACTCAACTCAGTCCAGCTTACTGACCCCTACAGAGACCTAACCACAATCACGCGCACAACCCAACCATATGCGCCAACCCCGTTTGATAATGGCTGTCGTCGAGCCCCACTGGTGCATTATAAAGCAGTTTCAGTGGCAAACGGTTCTGTATGGCATACCACCTACCACAAACCACAATATCTGGCCAACCACCGCCATTCAAACAATATACACAGGAACGTAATGACTGTAATTTCAGTGCAACCTATACAAACAGACTCTTCAAGAAATTCTATGAAACCGTAGCGTGGCGGCCTGTACATCAGCCAGCTAGAATCTTTCTGTCTCAACCACAGCCAGTTGCTGCTCCTTTCTGCTGCTTCAGATAAGTTCTTTACCGTGCGACACAACTCTTGCCCACTGAATCCGACGTCTCTGAGGAACCGGGTTGTAGAGTGTGCCACAAAACCTTGACAACCCACTTCCACTGGATAAACTTGGACTCTCCATCCTCGCTTCTCTGCCTCAGTGGCCAGATGAGTATACCGCAATTTTTTCCTCTCATATGCCTCATCTACCGCATCCTCCCATGGCACTGTTAGCTCTATCAGCTGAACAATGCATGCTGATCCAGACCACAAAACAATATTATATTTTACAATATTATATTTATTCTATTGTACTTTTGTGCTTTTTTTTTTTTTCAATTTAAATCGATCCAAAAAAGGCATTCGGTTCGTGGTGAAGGTTTCAAGCTTGTTCCGTCTTTTCCATGGCAAAGTGAATTTTAGTTAAATGCATCACATTTAATCTTATGTGTTAATTCGTTTCATCTGACTCCATAAAATCAATGATATCTGTGCATCATTTAATACGTTAATGCTTGACTATTCCTTTTAACTTAATGAAAATATAGTCAAAGTCTGTTAGAATAATCAAGTATAACAATTTATTGTCAGGTAAAGGTATTACTACAATTCCACAAGATAATCAATGCAAACCATTAAATGCTTCAAAGAACAAAGAAACTTTACCCAACATATTACATGAGCTGAGTCTAGAAGACACAACATCACGGGCTGATCTGAATACAGAATCGCAGCCCTGAGCTCTCCCGCCGCACCTCCTTAAATAGAGGCAGACCGTAAACATGGGTTTAGTCGAAATCCCCCCAACATATTGGGTACAGGCCATTTGCTTGGTTGTGTATTCAGGAGCTCACATTGTGATGTCTGCCTGATTTTACATATAGGAGGTAGTCAGAATGAAGCTGTTAAGGGACACATCACTTTTCTCATGTTTCATAACTTCTTTTAGCTTTTCATCATAAAAGGGAGAATGAGACCATTTTACCAGGCGCACTGTGACACTTCAAAAAACACCAAACATGAATAGTTACATTTTGTACATGCATTACATCGCATACGTTTTTAATGTATTTCAGGTGAGGAGGAGAAGGGGGTGTGGGGGAGATAGTGTGTGTGTGAAGTGTGAACTGCTCTGTGTGCTATCTCCAAAGTTCCTGTGACATACTGTGTGCAAAAGGCAGTTATACATTTGAGAGACATTTCAAGTGTCGATTCCCGTGTGAACCTTTTTCCACATTGAGGTCAACCAGACATCCTGGCACCAGCCTTACAAAATCAAGCTTCCTTGTGTTGCGTAAATTCTTAAGAACAAAATTGCCCCATTGTATAAAAATGCAATGAGTGAGCATACATTTTAGGAGATAAATGTAATTAAAAAAAGAAAAAGTCTAAACTCCCCCTCAAATTAAAAAATCCCCCCTAAGAATCATCTAAGGGGGCATTTCCCCTCATTTTCCAAAACGAAATTCAGGCCCTGCTGACAAACAGTTTATGTCATCCTTCCAGAACTTTATCCGAACATCCTTATCAGAACATTCCCATAGACAGTGAATTACAGTTCCTTTATAATTTTGGCATTTTGTACATATATCAGGAATATTGCTAGACATATGATTGAGTTTTTCAGGTGTTATATAAACCTTTGTCAACCATTTATACTGTAATAATTTAATCTGCGTGTTTATTATTTGTTTTTGGGCCTACTTCAGTCCATTCAAATTCCTCTATTTCTTCTTGTATTGAATGTCTTTCCTTCATGCTTTTAATTTGTCTACAGCAGACTCTTTAGAGTTAGACATTATTAAATTATAATAATTTGACAAATGGCCCTTTTCACCTCTTTTTCCAATTATTTCCTCTATTAATGACAGTTGGGGAATGTCCATAATATCTGTAGACCTGGAAGACATAAAACTTTTAGGCTGTGAATATTTGAAAAAAAATGTTTTGAAGGAATCTGGTGTTTATCACACAATTCTTGAATGTAAGAAGTATTCATCCATATACAAGTCTTTAATAGTCTGAATACCTTTAGTTTTATAGTTTAAATCCTCCATCCTTATATTTATTATTATTTATTGTTAGACAGTTTCTAAATGGTCTTGATGAATGTGAAGGGGTCATGTTTGCCTTCTTGCTCTTAATTACATTTAAAGGTTTACATAGTTTACTGACACCTATTGGTTATTTACTGGTTCTACTGCCTTAACAATGACACTCCCAATGGATAAGATGAGGCTAATTTAATAGTATTTAATATAGCTGTGTAATGACGTATAAATAATAAATATTAAAAAAAATAGTCTGATAGACTGTTTAATATACAACACATGACTTTTTTTTGGCATACAAACAAGCAAATATTGCTAAATAATTTGAATTGTGTACATTTGAATTATTATGAAGTGTAATCTAACAAAATTAAATATTATGTGTAACTTTAAATAGTTCTGAATTTGATTTCATTAAACGAATATTGAACATTTGAAATTGAACAAATTGAAATGTTTTTATTGCTGAATTTTATAGACATGTATCATGTGTTTGTTCTGAGTTCTTAGACTGCAAATATCCTGTTTAAAAAATACAGATTCAAGTTTTCAAGATGAAGAAATTTGGAACGTCAAATTCAGTTTTAAAACATTTAAATTGCAAAAATTCAGATCGTACTGAAAGTAGGTCACAGGTCACCCACAGGGGTCCGTGTTCTTTTGTGTCCATTCCTTTTTCCTTTTTTAACATTTTATGGTATGGTCGATGTATTGTCCGGAGGGCTGATTCAACCTGACTTTCTGCAGCTCGAATTCCTTTGCTGCCAAATAAGCGGTCATCAACTTATGACCGTAGGTTGGTCCTGCCTGTATTTGGTGAAACAAATGAACTGGAACACAATGGCCTGGTTTCACAGACCGGGATTAGACACCTTAGTTCAATTAGGACATGTAAGTAGCTTTTATAAACATGCCTTAGGGGAAAAAAAAAACATTACTGGTGTTCATCTTGAGACAAAAGATCTCAAGACTCTATCTGACTTAATTTAAGAGATCTCAGTGCAAGTTGTTTTCAGTTAAAACAGCTCAAACATGCTCGAACCGGCCACGGATATATGCGCCTGCCACGGATATATGTGCCTGCCACTCGACCGGCCACGGATATAAGTGCCTACCACTCGAACTTACACAATATGTAAGATAGGTTTTCAAACCAAATGCAGCACATGTCCCCTGAAGCCAGCGGGAGACAGAACGGTATGCACAATAGGTCAATATTCACCATTAACCAAACGCTTTTCGCCTGCTTTACCAGCAGTCAGTCAGCACACAGCCTCGTGACATAGGCTTAATGCGCCTGCCTTAAAATCTCTCTCTGTTACTCTCTGTCTCTATACCAGACGAACCCACAGGCTGTGCAATACTAATCTTATTTATTTCTAATTGTATCTCTTTTTTTATTCGCTCTTTTTGCCTATAGAGTTTATTAGAGAGCCCATAGATTTTGCTCTTGGCTCCCGCCTGGACTACTAAAGCGTCACACCAGCCACACGATCTCTCTCTGTTTACACATATATCAGACACTCCTAATGGTACATGAAAGTACACACACAGTGCAATACAGATCTTATTTAGCCATTTATCATCTGATCTTATATTTTATTCGCTCTTTTTGTCCATAATGGAGCGTGAGCTGCCACGTCACCTATTCAGCGTCGTGCCTGCCACAAGATCTCTCACTGTTTACATGAACCAGATACTCAGATGAGAGCATATAAAGTGCAATCCATCTCTTATTTACCTTTTTGTCATCTTATCTTATATTTTATTCACTCTTTTTGCCCGTATTGGAGCCATCTTCGCAGTAGTGAACGCGCAGAAGAGAAATGCTCATACTGATTACATAATCTAGAGAGTAGGCTAATCCATTTATTTTCATTATGAATTGTTTCGTTTAAAAGTAGGCTAGACATTTCTACCTTTCTAGATGTATTTATCATGTCTGTTAGAAACGTGCAATTTTCATGATTCCATGATTGAAAAAAAATTCATGATTTTATTGCTATGCCTATACAGTATGTCTGCTTTGCTTCTTATTTATTAAATCACGGGAATTGGTTGATCAAACATTGATTAAAATTAAGATACAATTTATTAAAAATGAAATTCACTTTAAAGAAAGGCTTTATAAAAACAAAACTTAATGGAGTGGTCAAAATCATTCTCCTTCAGAATGTCAATCGGAGAATCACTGCAACTGTAATATTGAGAAATCTTGTGGCTGGTACACCACGAAACGTGTCTCCATTATGGGACAAACAAGCTAAAAATATATAAGATAAGATGACAAAGGGGTAAATAAGAGCAGGATTGCATTGTCTCTGTGTTTTCGTGCATCAATTCGGAGTGTCTGGTATATGAGAACAGTGAGAGATCTTGTGGCCGGCCCGACGCTTAAGAGCCACGAGACGCGCTCCAATAGGGGCAAAAGAGCGAATAAAATATAAAATAAGATGACAAATAGATACATAAGAGCAGGATTGCACTGTCTGTTTGCACGTGTGCATCAATCGGAATGTCTGGTAGATGAAAACAGTGAGAGATCTTGTGGCAGGCGCAACGCTTAGAGACCCAATACGGACAAAAAGAGCAAATAAAATGACAAATAAATAGGTACATAAGAGCAGGATTGCACTGTCTGTGAGCTCTCATGTATCAATCGGAGTGTCTGATAGGTGTAAACAGTGAGAGATCTTGTGGCTGGTGTGGCTGGCGTGACGCTTGAATAGAGCCATCGAGCGCACTCCCATACGCATAAAAAGAGTGTATGGAAGTATGCTGTTTTAATTTGGTCTCAGAAAAACAGTAAAATCAACTTTTTTTTTAAATATTAATTTGTGAATATTTTAAATGTTTAATAAAGGGGCAAAAAGTCATAAACAAAAATCTGAAAATATGTCACTATTTATTTATTTTTGCGCCAACATTTAGTATGTACAGTTCAAATTCCAATTTTGGTGTATTAAAGTTTATTAAACTTCCCATTTTAATTTCACTGTCAGATAGACAATTAATCAAATCACTTATTATGTGAAATAATTGAGGGTTCTCTAGTAAAGTGCAGATGTAATAAAGCAACGGCACCACCATAACGGGAATGTACAGTGAGACATTTAAGATTATTACATCTTGTATTTGTTTGTTAATTAGAGGTTTCATGAGCATGCACTGAACAAAAACTCTGGCGCTTTGAGTGTTGAGTGGGTTCTGACTAAATGACTGTGATTGGCTACATTTTATCACCGCTCTAAAAACACATTGTAAACAAAAACATTGGGTGTTCTCCAGAGTTCAAACCAAGCGGCAACATTCTAATCTGAAAGTTGAAGCCAACCCGGAAGTGCGAAAAACTGCAATACATCTCAAATCCGCTAGAGGCTGGTCCCAAAAGGGAGCAAATATCCATAGACGTCATGTTAAAATCTCAGTTTTCACAGCATAAATTCATATGTTTAATGTTTGGTCCCATGGACTTTTATTGTAATCTTCAATATGTTTCGTGTGCCTGACAACTGTGAGGGGGGTGCATTTTTTTTTATAACTCGTTAGTTTAGATCATATTTAGATATAAAATGTATGACAAATAAGGGTGGTTAACTTTGATTTGACAGCTGAGAACGGGCTGCGCCGAGAAACTTTTGTTTTTTGTATTTCCCAAGATTTTCCAGTATAGCGCCGCCCATACCCCCCATAAACAGCCTCAAACCCATTCTTCAGAGAGTCTATGGGTGACGTCACAGACGCTTTGTCCATATTTTTTACAGTCTATGGTTCAAACACAAACACACTGGAGAGTTTGTCAAATCTGTTTCGCCAGTATGATATTATTACAGAATCAACTGAGGGTGTTCTTGCATTCATTTGAGAGTGCATTAATTGACAGACACCCTGCAGTTCGGCTGCGGACCCTTGTGTTAAACTGATCTGAACTGAGAGAGTGAAGAGTGCGTCATTGTTCTCTACAGGTTGAGTGATTGTGGAGTCACAGATGAAGGTTTTGCTGCTCTGACTTCAGCTCTGAGATCAAACCCCTCACACCTGAGATATCTGGATCTGACTGGGAATAAACTAGGAGATTCAGTTCCTCTGCTCTCTGCTGTACTGGAGGATCCTCACTGTAAACTGGAGAAACTGTGGTAAGATCATATATGACTCACGCAAGAAACTCAATGTAAAGTAGTCTATTTGAAATGTTCAGCCTTTTTCTGCTGCTGTGTTATTGAGCTTATTAAACTGTAAGTGATTGAACACATGAGCTGCTCTTCAGTAACACGATTCTGCAGGACTGAGTCACTGAAATACACACAGTCACATCACAATCAACACTTCAGTCTCTTGATTTTAAACTCGACTCGAATCTCAACACATTCAGAACTTAGAAATGAAGACCATGCTGGATTTATTCTTGCAGTTCATCACGTTCATCTTTCTGCAGGGTCTGTTTTTAAAATATTGTTTACACAATTAAAACAAATCATTACTCCAAACGTACTGTATTAGTACAGATAAATGAAAAAAGATCATTTTTAATAATCATGTTTTGAGCTCTGTGACCAATGATCCATCAAAAATGTTAATTTGTGCTTTAAGATTGTATTTTCTCTTTAATAATGGATTCACTGTTAAACTGGTCTGAACTGAGAGAGTGAAGAGTGTGTCATTGCTCTCTACAGGTTGAGTTATTGTGGAGTCACAGATGAAGGTTTTGCTGCTCTGACTTCAGCTCTGAGATCAAACCCCTCACACCTGAGAGATCTGAATCTGACTGGGAATAAACTAGGAGATTCAGTTCCTCTGCTCTCTGCTGTACTGGAGGATCCTCACTGTAAACTGGAGAAACTGTGGTAAGATTGTCTCTCTGATAAACACACACACACATAATATATGTAAGCAATAAGGTACGAGAGGCTGTGCTGTATACAATGACAGATACAGGCGCTTGATAAGCTCGATACAGCGCTGTGCCTGAATCTCTTATTGCTTTTACTATAACAGTTGCACACTAATATTAAAGTAAAAAACAATGTATTAGTGCAACTTTCGTGTAGTTAAGTCAATAAAAACATTCCTTCCGCTAGAAAAATATAGTCCCTGACTGTGAAGAGCAACAGTTCCAATGTGTAGCCTACCTATGCAGGAAAACTCAAATAAAAACAACAAACCATTCGCAAACTTTGTATTATTCTTTTTATTTTTTACAACACAAAATTTGGGAAATTTCCTCACACAAATATAGCTTATCTCTCAGCAAAATAACAATTAAAATAAAAATAAAAACACAAGGGCACATATTTTGATAGATAACAGTTAGGTCTTTAATCTAGTTATTAATTTAGTTGCTAAAATGCTGCCTAACAAGAGATACTTTATTTATTGTTGTTTATTTAAATTTATTTGAACATCTCCGTTTATTGTGCACGCATTAAATATTTGTCTCATTTCAATCGGCTCCTCTGTGGTGATATTCTTTAACGCGGTCCTCTTTAGTTGGGGCTCAGCAAATAAAAACAACAAACCGTTTGCAAACTTTGTATTATTCTTTTTATTTTTTACCACACAAAATTTGGGAAATTTCCTCACACAAATATAGCTTATCTCTCAGCAAAATAACAATTAAAATAAAAATAAAAACACAAGGGCACATATTTTGATAGATAGGCTAACAGTTAGGTCTTTAATAATTAATTTAGTTGCTAAAATGCTGCCTAACAAGAGATACTTTATTTATTGTTGTTTATTTACATTTATTTGAACATCTCCGTTTATTGTGCACGCATTAAATATTTGTCTCATTTCATTTGGCTCCTCTGTGGTGATATTTAACGCAGTCCTCTTCGGTTGGGGCTCAGCGCTGTCAGCGGTGTTTTCTGTTGCAGCAAGAATGTCACTCCAGTGCTTTCTTTTGTTTTAAGTTTGGCCTCCAGTAGCTCTGTAGTGAACTTTCACACTTATGTCCACTCACAGACATAATTTCCCTTCGATTCGAGACCAGCATCGGACAATCTCTGCACCATGGTGCTGCGCAGGCAGTGATTTGTGTAAACATTGGAGGTACCTGCTGCTTTACAAATTCTCGGCAACATAGTTGCGAGGTAGTTCACACCCATAGGCTCTCTTGTATACCTGCAACAGTCAAAAACGAGAAAAACCTTTAACACAACAAGATTCAACACAAATTATAAAATAGCTTATATGATTTATGTGTCTCTCCAAATTGTTCCTCAAACCACTTATCCATCGTCATGCCACCCAGTAAATCGAAATGTACTTTAAACATTTTAGCCTTTTTAATTCTTAAGCTTTTTTCTTTGTTTGTTGATTTGTGTGGTTGCTAAGGGTGTTGATAAGGGCGCAGTGATAAATAGAACCGTTGGGTGAAATGGTCGTAGCTGTGTTTTATCGTGAATAAAGCACAGCTCTTGACCAAATCAGAAATCAAGGATTCAAAACGAACCGTTTATATATATATATATATATATATATATATATATGTTCTTTGCTGGTAAAAACCCTAGCTTGCTTTCTGGTCTGAAGAAGGAGAGCAACCAAACAATTACACATCCACTAGTGATGTATGTCTCGAGACCTGGTCTCGAGACCACTTTTACGTGGTCTCGGCCTTTTCACGGTCTTGACGGTCTTTGGTCTTGGTCTTGTCTTGGTCTCTGACCTCTCGGCCTTGTCTAGGTCTCGCTGTCTCAGACCGACATAGTGGTCGGGGGATTTAGCAATACAATACTACAATATCCACGAACGATATCTGCAACAGATTGAGGCGCAGCGGCGCACGTCCGAGTGAAGACACGGTGTGCGCGAGCCACACGAAAAAAACACTGATCGCAACGAGCACTTTGATCACTTGATTTAAAAAAACACATATCATACACAGTTATTGTATTGATTTGTATTGTATATGTATTAATATTTAGTAAAACACATATCAGTGACATGATGGGTTTTAACTTCATTCAGGAGATTTTGGGTAACTGCACAACTGACAGATGACTTTGAGCGCACAGCCAACGGTGTGTGTGTGTGTAACCATAGCGACAAAACAACCAACTTTCGGTTCCTGCACTTAAGCTTATTATATTTCGTTTTTAAAAATACATAAATATTTTTCAAAAACACATATCATGTACAGTTATTGATTAATATTTAGTAAAACACATATCAGTGACATGATGGGTTTTAACTTTTGAGATTTTGGGTAACAGCACAACTGACAGATGACATGATATCACATATCAGTGTTATTGATTTATAAAGCACATATCTGTTACTTCATTCTGAAAACACTGCACTGTTGTTCTGAACCCCAATTGCATTCTTCAAGGTATAAGTACATACTTACAACATGTTTTCTGCAAAATTGATAAAAGTTGCAGAATTCATTCTGAAACTTTTATAAATTTAAAAGTTGCAGAATGGATTCATGTGGAGACTTCTAAATCAGCAGAGATAGACAGGCAATGCAAAACAAAATCTTACAAGTTATTGCTTAGCTTCAACAACACTAGTCTGTTTTTTGGTCTCGAGTCTTGGTTCTCAACTTGGTCTGTCTTGGTCTTGTCTTGGTCTCGATACTCTCTGGTCTTGGTAGTGTCTTGGTCTCGGTTTAGGCAGTCTTGACTACAAGTCTAACATCCACACAACACAAATGAGAGACGAGAGACAATTGAATAAATTTTATTGAGAGCTCATTTTCTGTACAATTAGTTTTACCAGGAAAACCAAAACCAGTAGCCTGGATGCCAGCCCGAACTCCGCCCACAACATTTTTTGGTCTGGAAGTTCGGTCTGGACCTGATCCATTGAGGAGTAATTATGATCAAACAAGAAACGTTCAGGCCAATCAAATTGCCAGGGCGGGCTTTATACGATGATGGACAGATTGATCTGCAAGGACGTAATCATCACGTTATCAAAGAGCGCTTAACTGGTTTCCCTCAGATATGACTGCAGCTGGAGAATTGAGATGTATAGATTCCACCGTGACATCTGTTAATAAATAAATCGTCAGCGCATTAATTTTAATAGACAAACAGAGAACTGCAATCAAGGCATTTGTCGATTCGGAAAGATATCTTTGCCGACCTTCCTACATGATTTGGGAAAAGTGTAACTTATCATCTAGCTCTTACGGTTGCTAAGAAGATGGGACGTAATGAAAAGCCTGTGATCGTTGTGGTTTCTCCTTTGGTCGCACTCATGGAGAAGTAAGTAAAAGAAGCAACACTCATTATTTAACTTCTAAAATAAGTAAGTTCTGTATTTGAAAACTGTGCTATGCAAAGTATTTGACTTACTGCGTTGCTCTGATTGGTTTTAGGTCTGTCCAAAATGTCCAATTAAGTGCAGAGTTTTTTTTTCCTGGTTGGTTACGACACGCCTCATAATCAAAGCCCAACGGAGCGAGTCTCAGACTCATATTCTCCTTAAGAATATGAGTATAAGGAAGACAGGCTACAAAACCAGTAGTTTTATGTGTGATTCATAAACAATAAATTACTAGTGAGTGATACTTCAGTCCAAAGGCACATTAAATAAATGCTTGATGCTTGAAGCCGATCAATTAAACATGCATGTATGATGATGCCGATGCTTGATTAAACATGCTAATCCTAAAACATTAATGTAATGTTATATATATATACACATACTATATATATATACAATATATACTTATGATGTTATATATATATACACATACATACTCCACATCACAAAATGAGACAAAACATTACACAAATACACAAAGTACAAATGTTATATTAAAACAACAGTGTTTTTGAACTGACAGTTACAACACCCAATAGACTTCCATAGGAATCCAGGAATGCGGAAGTAATGCCAAAGTGTTTTTTAGCTGTAAATACCATTACAATAACGCAACACAAAACTATAATACATGCTGTACAGAACAGAGCACAAATCTATAAAAAAGGAAAATAAAATAGAAAAAAATAATATTATCAGGGACAAAAAGGCTTCAAGGTCGTCTAATAATTTAAATTTCTTTAATAAATTGATTAATCTTCCACTTTTCAGTGTTGGCATTCTTAAGGTTTTACAGTAAATTTAAATGCATTTATTTTTAAAACAAAAAACAATTAAATGAAAAAGTGTGTAAGATTTAAATGATTTAATCATGCACATCGTTTTACATGAACTAATTAAGTTTAAAAAAAAAGATTAGTGGTTCACATAATGTCAACATCATGGAATCAAGTAATTTCCAAGTAACATAATTAAGAAGTTTTAAAGTGATTTTAATATGGTTCCCTAACTGGATTAATTCATTCAATTTCACTGCATGGTATTTGTCCCTCAGTTTTACCTCAAGTACATCCTTTATAAAACAGTGTAGAATATAGTGGGTGGCATTGCTTGTCACTACATTCAAATCACACATTGCAATCTTTAATAAAATGGTAATTTTACACACCGTTTACAGTGTCCTTGTTCTCTACAGGTTGTGGGATTGTGGAGTCACAGATGAAGGTTTTGCTGCTCTGACTTCAGCTCTGAGATCAAACCCCTCACACCTGAGAGATCTGGATCTGACTGGGAATAAACTAGGAGATTCAGTTCCTCTGCTCTCTGCTGTACTGGAGGATCCTCACTGTAAACTGGAGAAACTGTGGTAAGATCATATATGACTCACACAAGAAACTCCATGTAAAGTAGCCTATTTGAAATGTTCAGCCTTTTTCTGCTGCTGTGTTATTGAGCTTATTAAACTGTAAGTGATTGAACACATGAGCTGCTCTTCAGTAACATGATTCTGCAGGACTGAGTCACTGAAATACACACAGTCACATCACAATCAACACTTCAGTCTCTTGATTTTAAACCGACTCCGATCTCAACACATTCAGAACTTAGAAATGAAGACCATGCTGGATTTATTCTTGTAGTTCATCTTTCTGCAGGGTCTGTTTTTAAAATATTGTTTACACAATTAAAACAAATCATTACTCCATTATCATTACTCATTATTAATCATTACTCATTATTAGTACAGATAAATAAAAAAAGATGATTTTTAATAATCATGTTTTGAGCTCTGTGACCAATGATCCATCAAAAATGTTAATTTGTGCTTTAAGTTTGTATTTTCTCTTTAATAATGGATTCACTGTTAAACTGATCTGGCCGGGTTTCCCGATAACCATGTATCTTAGCTCTTTAGAGCGCTCTCTACGTGGAAGGTTACGAATGCTCGCAGCAGTTCCACATGCGTTTCCCAAAAATGCACTTAAAATGCTACGTGCTACTTCAAGCGTCGCTATCCATTCGCGAAGTGCTGAAATATAACCTTATATGGAGTTCTATTCTGAACGTTTAACCTAATAATCGTCATTTGTTGTGGATTAGAAATCAAGACAAGTCTATATGGATATAAAACACCTATACAGGCTGACAAAATGGCTGAAAAAAAAAAACTAAACAAGAGAAGATAGGCTACCTTTCAAAAAGATAAAATTAATGTCCTTCCAGAGGAGATAGAGGGAAACAAAGATTTTATTTTTAACAGATTTAAAGGACACCATACAAATAAGGAAAAACAAAACATCTGGAAGGACATGTCACATTGCAAACTAACTGCAACCGTGTTCAAAGATCAGGGAAGGAGGTCCGCAAGAAATGCCCAATACATGGCTGGTTTTCGTGCAAGTCAGCAAGTCATTGACCGATTTTTTTTTTTTTTTTTTTGAATTCATCCCTATTTTGCCCGGTCTTTAAAGCATAATTCCCAGATTACTTATTTTATGATTTTTTTCATTTGTTTAATTTAGATGTGTATTCCTATTTTTTTTCTTCCCTTTTTAATTATTTAATTTATTCATTTAAACAAAACACGAGTACAACCAAATCAAATATATAGTTTACAATCAAAACCTACATTATCTACTTACGTTGCAGTGTAATCTATTGAATGTAGATAAAAGTGTAATCTGCCGGTTGTCCTGCAGGTGACCTCATAACTCTGTCTTCTTACGATGCACTTGGGATGTACAGTGTTGGACTGGCCATCGGGCATACCGGGCATTTGCCCGGTGGGCCGACGTGCTTTTGGGCCGATACATCTCAAACTTTAAATGTTTTTTTTTTTTTTTTTTTTTACGGCCCATACAACTCATATCAGCGGCCCATTGCGTTTAGTTTTGCGGCCGCGGCGCTGGGATCTACTTTGTGCCGTTAAAACGCATCGGACAAAAAAAAGTCAGCGAGGGTTTTTTCTTTCTCAAAGACCGGCCCATGAAATACGGAGATCAGCGGCCCATTGGTTATTTTCTTGATTGACACTGGGCTGGTCCAATCACATCTTTAATCACCTCCCCCTCTGGGCTGAGCGAGCGTGCAGTGTCAGTGAGTATCTGTCAAAATAGTCAGAGCGATGGAGAAGAAACGCAAGGAATATGAATGTGCAGACTAGAGATATGACTTGAAAAAGAAACAGCCTTCAATGTATGATGAGGACTGAGGGGATCATGAGAGACATTAGTGAGTGTAGAGAACTGTGGTAAGCAGATTTAGGGCTACTTTCAGACCACAGGGCAGGCTGTGAGGCCATCACCCAGTTACGCATTATTTCCACATCTGCATATTTGACGATTACGCATGTTACTAGAATTATAATGAAAGTATGAGACCCGTTTGTAAACCATATTTTCCACCGAAATAAAAGCTGAATGCCGTTTCCATCAAAATAAAAGATAATGTCTTTATAAAGTAAGCCTAACAGAAATTGGTTCAAGCTAATTGATGAAAGTTGCTTTTATTTTTCAGTGCATGTGTTTTACAACATAGCCTATGGCTGTTACTGTCATGTGATATATTATAACTATAATTAATTATGTAGTAGCCTATGTAATGTAGACAGACACTATATCCCAACTAAAAGAGTTTTGAGTTTTTCTTTGTTCAATTTGCAAACTGAATATGGGTTAGAGCTTTTAATTTTGAACTCTCAGAAGTGCACCAGATTGATGAATTTAACATTAAAAAGCACACACTTTTCTTAACGGGGAACATGCCCCCGAATCCCCTAGACGGATAGAGGTTACTATTAAAATCTTGTGAGAAAGATGTATTGCCAATGCAATTGGAGAATTGTATTTTACACTTAGTAGTTATTTCATCTCACTCATTACATGGCATTGGTGGGTTTAAAAGGAGTTTGTTGGTATACATATTTCAAGGGTCGTAGCCTACATAGTTCGGGTTGTGTTTATGCTCAAATGTAGTGGGCCAGTTCTTGCGTGTAATGCCCGGGACTATTTTTTGTCCCAGTCCAGCCCTGGGATGTACGATTACTCCAAGTACCTCGTAGTTCTACAAAGATTTTCAAGTGCTACTTAAGTTACGATGCTTTTGGGAAAACAGAACATAATATCTAAGATCATTTGTACGATCAGTTTTTCACGATTAACTAGGCTTAACAATGCTTTTGGGAAACGCAGCCCTGAACTGGAGCGAGTGAAGAGTGTGTCATTGTTCTTACAGTGTTCAGTGATTGTGGAGTCACAGATGAAGGTTTTGCTGCTCTGACTTCAGCTCTGAGGATCAGACCCTCACACCTGAGAGATCTGGATCTAACGTGGGAATAAACTAGGATTCAGTTCCTCTGCTCTCGGCTGTACTGGAGGATCCTCACTGTAAACTGGAGAAACTGAGAGTAAGGTTGTCTCGCTGATACACGCACGCACGCGCACACACACACGCACGTACTTATGCACGCACGCACGCACGCACGCACACACACACACACACACACACACACACACACACAGCATATCTTCTCCCTTGGTAAATATATTCTTTATTAGTAGTGTAAGTAGTTTAAGCTTTTTTACTCATTGATTCAGCAACTTAGTTAAACCCTAGCTTGCTTTCTGGTCTTAAAGAAGTGCGTGATTCACAAGATAGAATTAGCAAGTGAGTAATACTTCAGTCCATATGCACATTAAAATGGATACGGGTACTCTGTTAAATCAGTAATGCTTGATTAAACACTGCTAATCCCAAAACATTAATGTTATTCCCAGCATATGTGTGTGTGTGTGTGTGTGTGTGTGTGTGTGTGTGTGTGTGTGTGTGTGTGTGTGTGCTATATACTCCAGAAACGAGGCAAACACATTACACAAATACACAAAGTATAAATGTTCTATTAAAAACAACAGTGTTTCTGAACCTGACAGTTACCAACACCCAGTAGACTTCCATAGGAATCGAGGAATGCGGAGACGAAACGCGCAAGTAAAGTGTTCTATTGCTGTAAATACCATTACAATAACGCAACACAAAACTATAATACATGCTGTACAGAACAGAGCACAAATCTATATAAAAAAGGAAAATAAAATAGAAAACATCATATCATAAGGGACAAAAAGGCTTCAAGGTAGTCTAATAATTAAAAATTCTTTAATAAATTGATTCATCTTCCACTTTTGAATGTTGGCATTCTTAATGTTTTACAGTAAATTTAAATGTATTTATTCTTTAAAACAGAAAACAATGAACTGACAAAGTGTGCAACGAGGGCTTGGAGCGTAGAAGGGCGTAAGTGGCTTTTAACAAACTTTACAGGAGAGACAAAACAAAATTTTGACCACGCTACAATCACCTGTATTATTAACCTTAAACCACAAACATTGCAACCACAGGCATACTCGCATGAAATGAGAATTTAAGTAAGAAATGTTTGGCATATTAACACAATGAACATGTTCTAAAACATTTTCAAAAAACAAAAAGTCAAATAAGTCAAATATGCCTTTTGTTGCTTATCAATACAGTTGATCTCAGATAGGTATGTTTGGCACCACTGGATAAGCTAACATCGGAGACCTTTATTTTGTATATAAAGACTCACATCGCCAAAATGCCACTTACGCCCCTCTGGCTCCAAGCCCTCTGGTAAGATTAAATGATTTAATCATGCACATCATTTTACATGAACCACTTAAGTTAAAGCAGAGATCATTTGTTCACATAATGTCAACATCATGGAATCAAGTAATTTCCAAGTAACATAATTAAGTTTTAAAGTGATTTTAATATGGTTAACTAACTGGATTAATTTCATTCAATTTCATCTGCATGGTATTTGTCCTCAGTTTTACCTCAAGTACATCCTTTATAAAACTGTAGAATATAGTGGGTGGCATTGCTTGTCACTAAGCATTCAAATCACACATTGCAATCTTTAATAAAATGGTAATTTTACACACCGTTTCCAGTGTCCTTGTTCTCTACAGGTTGAGGGATTGTGGAGTCACAGATGAAGGTTTTGCTGCTCTGACTTCAGCTCTGAGATCAAACCCCTCACACCTGAGAGACACTGGATCTGTCTGGGAATAAACTAGGAGATTCAGTTCCTCTGCTCTCTGCTGTACTGGAGGATCCTCACTGTAAACTGGAGAATCTGTGGTAAGATTGTCTCTCTGATACACACACACACACACACGCACACGCACACACACACACACACACACACACACACACTACACACACACACACACACACACACACACACACACAGCACATATATGTCCTTGGTAAATATATTCTTTATCATAGTATGTGTAATAGTTTAAACTTTTTTACTCATTGATCAGCAACTTCTTAAACCCTAGCTTGCTTTCTGGTCTAAGAAGGAGTGCAACCAAACAATTACACATCCACACAACACAAATAGAGACAAGAGACAATTAAATACATTTTATTGAGAGCTCATTTTCTGTACAATTAGTTTTACCAGGAAAACCAAAACCAGTAGTTTTACAGTATGTGTGATTCATAAACAATAAATTACAAGTGAGTTGATACTTCAGTCCAAATGCACATTAAATAAATACCGATACTCTGTTAAATCAGTAATGCTTGATTAAACATGCTAATCCTAAAACATATTAATGTTATTCCCAGCATGCATATATATATATATATATACTCCACAAACAAAGGCAAAACATTACACAAATACACAAAGTATAAATGTTATATTAAAACAACAGTGTTTTTGAACTGACAGATACAACACCCATAGACTTCCATAGGAATCCAGGAATGCGGACATAATGCGAAGTAAAGTGTTTTATTGCTGTAAATACCATTACAATAACGCAATACAAAACTATAATACATGCTATACAGAGCAGAGCACAAATCTATAAAAAAGGAAAATAAAATAGAAAACATCATATTATCACGGACAAAAAGGCTTAAGTTTTAAGTTTAAGTATTAAGTTTTAAAGTGATTTTAATATGGTTCCCTAACTGGATTAATTCATTCAATTTCACTGCATGGTATTTTTCCCTCAGTTTTACCTCAAGTACATCCTTTATGAAACAGTGTAGAATATAGTGGGTGGCATTGCTTGTCACTACATTCAAATCACACATTGCAATCTTTAATAAAATGGTAATTTTACACACCGTTTACAGTGTCCTTGTTCTCTACAGGTTGAGGTATTGTGGAGTCACAGATGAAGGTTTTGCTGCTCTGACTTCAGCTCTGAGATCAAACCCCTCACACCTGAGAGATCTGGATCTGACTGGGAATAAACTAGGAGATTCAGACATCAAGCTTCTCTCTGATCTAAGAATGATCCACATTATAAACTGGAGACACTATTGTAAGTGGATTATTTATGCAGATTACAAAATACAGTAATTTTTTTTTTTAAAAATGTGTTAATTACACAACTTTTGTAACCTAATCTAAATCATTTAGACTACTTTGGAATACTAATAAGTATTTCTTGAAGAAGAAAAAATGAAATACATATTTTATTTTGAATTGCATGAACAGGATAAATTGTAATTATTTTGTCTTCTGCGAAAACAGGGAAGTATTCGCTTCTGAAGGGCAGTACTAAATGAAAAAAGATGATCTTTAAACAAATTTAAACACATCATCATAATCCTGTCTATCCCAAGTTATTTTTGGAAAGGTATCAAATATGCAGAAGATGCTGGAAAACCTAAAAATGTGCAATATCTGCAGGATTTTTCTGAGGAACAGTGGACAGTTTCACTGCTCAGTTATTTTTCCTGGATCCTGTAATAAACAATATTTGTTGTAATTATTCTGAGAACAGACACAGTCTGAATGGACTACATATGCTATTATCATTTAATCAGTACATAGATGTTGTCCAACAGCAGGTCTGCTTTGACTCTGGGCTGCAGGACATTGTCACAGAAGAATTTTGCAATTATAATTCATTGAGAGAGTAGTTTCTGTTCATCACATCATTCATATAATGTGAATAATCTACTGGACCTTTAGTTTCCACGACGGTAAGTGGGAAGTGTTCTTGACACAATGATCTTCTCACAATGGTCTTGACCAGAATCTCCGACTGTCGCAGCCTGTCGATTCCCACGTGTGCGGCACAACAGCTCTGATGTTCTCCTCACCTTTACATCTCTGGCTGTAATATTAATGTACTCTGAATGTATCTCTGCCTGTGTTTGTTCTGAAATGAATCAACTGGTGTGATGTGACTGCAGTGATGTCTCATACTCCATATGTGACTGTCTGTGTGTTTAATTGTATTTTCGTTAGATGGTGAATAAGGAGCCGCTACAGAGACGTCAGTCAACAGAGATTGAAGATACAGAGGCGCCACAGCGATCTCGTGTGTGTGTGACTTCACAGCAGTCTCTTGTTTGGATCTTTTTGTGGGTCTGATTTCTTTTTAAATTATAGATCAGATTTAAAAATGATGTAATAGAGGTCTTGAACAATCATAAGATTCTTCTATTTGTGATGACCCATGAAAACTGCTGAAGACGCATCTTTTTGTAGACTAAACTGGAAATGGTCGCATGTAAAATGTGCTGAAAATTGCTTTGTTATTGATTAGATATTGCACTGCTTGATTACAATGTTGATGGTGTAACTTCCAATATTCAATGACAATTAGATTATTTTTAATCAACAAGATACAGTGTATATATTAGTAATTTATTATTTTAGGAAAAGGTGACAAGAATTTACAAGAATGTGATTACAGAAGATTAATAGAAGTATTTTAAATGTCACCGTGAATAGTGACGAAGATGATTTCATCAGACATTGGCGCGCTCTGGCGTAAAGTGACCTGATTGTTTTGCACATCTTAGCCGCCTCGCCATAGGTGCGTGCAGTTGCCGCAGCACAGCCGATGAGCGTGCTAGATGCTCAGCTACATGTGTCTTATGCAGCGTGCTGTGTCAGCGCATTTAAAAAATTTGGCTTCAATATTCTCGAGAAAAGGAGTTTTCCCATAGCGTAGAGCTAGCTTACACAATAAGAGACCTCTTGAAAGGGTCGAATTTTTAAATGTTCGTCAGAAAATCATAATCTTGACATATCGACACAAAATTACTTCGGAATCATCGACAGCATGTCCTGAAAGTACCTGAGAAGTTTGAACACACCATCACCATAGTGTTCCAGATTTGCAAAACATAAAAAAAAAAAAAAAAAATAGTCTTAAAAGTTTGTTGAAAATGTGTTTTCTTGCTTGGTTTATGCCAACTCAGCACGGTACCTCATTTGTCATTTTCCATAATTTAGTTTGTCTGCTATTTTTAAGTGAATTAAAAAACTTAAGTTTGGTCAGAAGATCTTTGTAATGATCAGCACAGAAAAAACTGAACAGATTTTTGATATTCAAGAAATCGAAAAATAATTATGCAATCAATTATCAAAGCTACTATTATGTTTATATCAATGTTAGAAGCAATTCGACTTCACAAGCGCAGTTCTTTACTAATGTTTCAACTTTAGTCTTTATTCACTAAATATGTCTGACTTTATTTTCTAAATTTTTCTACTTTAATCTCCAAATGTTTCGACTTTTAATCTCCAAATGTTTTGACTTTAATCTGGAATTGCTTTTTTTACATTGCGGTTTAGGCTTTCATCATTTGGTCAACTTCGGTTGTTTTTAAATTGTGCTTATAATTGTATTGTTCTAGGTATCACACATTTTGTTTGTCAGTGTAAACAATAACATGTTTTCTAGATGCTGATATACATTTAAGAAATAAAATCTTTGGCAACTAACTTGCTAACATTACTTGAAATTTTGGCTTACATTATTGTCTGTACTTGTAAACATAAGCAGTTGAAATGTGTAAGAGAACATTATGTGAATTTTAATACTGTAAGTTTAATTTAATTTAATGTAATATTACTAAAGTTTGTAATATTCATAATAATATAAATTATGTATCATAGTGTTTAGCCTACTTTAGTTTTTCAGAAATGGTTTAAGCACAATTTCTGAAGGCTATGGCGACATTTCTATGAAACAGAACACCACAAAAAACATGCACATAACACGCAAAATCACCATACATCTTTAACAAAAGCAAACTACTATAGAGTATTTTTTTTGTGATTTCACATGGACTTAAATACTTTTTGTAGCACCTCCTTTTGATACTTGTCATTAATCCAGCTAGGCTAGATCTGTCTGTGGCCTCCTGTGTATAAGATTTTTTATATGAGAGCATTTCAGTTTTCCGCCTTTTCCTCAGTTTATTCCCATAGACAGTGTTTATTCCATGGTTTATTCTATTTTGACATATCTCTGTTCTATTTCTAAAACGACCCTCCTCTTCAGCAGCACATTACGTCATGACAATAGCTTCCGGTTCATGCTGCGGTTCCGTAACGTGTTGTCACTGGGCATGTGCGGCTCTCTGTTGGGGCGTCATGGCGGTGCCGTGGAGCCTGTGTTGGAGGAGCAGTGCTGGAGCTGCTGTAGTACTGGACTGGTGTTGTGGGCTCAGCAGAAGAGCTTTTACACACACGGCTTTAGCAGGCAGAAGATGCGCGTGGTCCTCCGTTGTGACACAGGTAACGCGATCACACTGATGATGAAGATGATGAAGGTCACCGGTGTGAGCCAATGAATGACAGATCAGATCACTGCCGTATATTATCACATTAGGTTTGAGATGAGTGTGAATGTCATACGTTGCAATAGTGAAAAAGTCTTAGATGATTGCAGTTGTGTTTGTAAAGATCTCCTGCCTGAACTGTGTGTTAAAGGTCAAGAACTATTCATCATTAGAAGACTCACTGCTCAGGTTTCATGCCATTCAATGTCACTGGTGGACAAGAATGTTTCACAGGAAGTCTTGTGTTGTGCTTTGCTTGTGTAATTTGTGTTGGCAAATGTTAAACACACTATATCCTGAGCACAGTTTGCTTTATTGTTTTGATGGGTACTTTATGTTTTTCAGGTTTTATTGTGGCAGGGCCCTGTACATTATTTTAACAAACCAATGATCCTTGCAAGGTATGTCAATGTCATGGCGTAAATGTGTACCACTGAGTTAGTACAAATGTGTATAGGTACACTGGGGCTAGTTGTCACTCAGGGAAGGTGTAACATGGAAAATGTTATGAGTATTACTCAATGACCGTTTCAGATAGCCAAAACATGTGTGTTTAAAAAAAAAAGAAAGAAATTATTGAAAACAAAACTATTATAATTAGTTCAGAAGTTCGAGGTTAGCAGGATATATTTCACTTTAAAGATGTACATAGTTTCTTGACAGTAAATGCATTAAAATCTTACAAACTAAAGATTTGTTTAATAATCATGTTCCCCCAAAAAAATAAGCAGCACATCATCACAACATTTATAGTAATTCAAAATGTTTCTTGTGCAGCAAATCAGCATTTTCATTATTGACTGAAGGATTATGTGCATCTGTATATGTATGTATGTATGTATGTATGTATGTATATGTATGTATGTATGTGTGTGTTGTATATATAATTATTTTGTATATATAAATACCTATGCATGCATGTATATATTTAAGATTTATTTGTGCTTATATTCTGTGTGTATATATATATATATATATATATATATATATATTTATATATGAATAACACATTTTCTCTTAATATATACATGCATGTGTGTGTGTATTTATATATACAAAATAATTATATACAGCACACACAAATATATTATGTAAACACAGACTTTTATTTTGGATGCGATTAATTGCAATTAACTTTTGCACAGCCCTAATATATATATATTGATATTGCAAGTTCTGTAAATGGGCATAAACATTACAAATATAATTATGTGCTGGGCATCTAAGATAAAAGTTTGTGTTTACATTTATTTATATGTATATATATATATATATATATATATATATATATATATGCATGTACATGTATATGTAAATATATTTGCATATATATACTGTATTTACATATATCTATATTTTATATATAAATAATGCATTTTTCTAAATATATACATGCATGTGTGTATTTGTATATACAAAATAATTACACGTAGTACACAAATATATTATGTAAACTAAAACTTTTATTTTGGATGCAATTATCATGGATTAATCGTTGCCCAGCACTAATAAAAATATCTTTAAATGGGTGATTTGGTCAAATGTGTTTATTCTACCCCATTCAAAGTTGCATTTTAAATGCATAAATATATTGACTTTCAAAAATAAACCAAACCTAAGTGTTCATTTGTAAACTGTCCCTTATTTATAGATTTATTCATACATGCACATTGTTTTTTTTTAATATTAATAGCTAGTATTGTTAGTATAGTATTGTACTAATAACTTTTATTTGTGTTTATTTAATCTTTTTTTCCATGTTTGTCTCAGACACAGGTCTAGATGTCTGTTCTCAACTCCTCGGGTTTGTTGCAGTTTACACAGTGATGCAAAGTTAAAAGATCCTTTCTCACTTGCACAAAAGGACTTGCAAGATTTATACGAAGACATAAAAAAGGTATGGCAAGAATTCTGCATAGGACTACGTAGCATTTACCACTCAACATTGTTTTTCTTGTCCACTGTTGTTTTATGAAGTATTATATTTCAGTAATCTTCTCTGAGATGTTTTATGCTCTTCTATGCCCTCAAACTGACCTTGTTGAACGTGTGTTCAGCAGCTGCTCGTCTCTAAAGCAGAGCTCAAAGCACTCTGTGATTATTACTTTGATGGGAAAGGAAAAGCCTTTCGACCAATGATTGTGATCTTGATGGCTCGAGCTTGTAACGTCCACAGCAATAAAGAGGGGTGAGAAAGACTTCAGTGTGTGTGTGTGTGTGTTTTTAATGTGATGCATCAGTCAGTGTTAATATGGCACATCTGATGTCCTCAGGGTTTTGCTGCCGGCGCAGGCGCTTATCGCTATGATCTCTGAGATGATCCACACTGCCAGTCTTGGTGCACGATGACGGTATCTGATGACTCGGACACAAGACGTGGGAAAAACACCATTAATAAATTGTGGGGAGAGAAAAAGTGAGTAACTGTGATTTTCTGCTGTTGATCGCACGTTTTGGTACTTTGTTGATGTCTAATTTGAAATCTGAAGGAAAATCAGTTGAGAATATGGAAGCTTGTTTCCGCCAGGCAATAAGAATAATCAAAAATGCTTCTTCTTTTTATTTATTTTTTCTTCAAAATTGAAAGTTTAACACCTGTTTTCACAAACACTAAGTTTAAGCTCAGTCCCAGACTAGAATGCTTGTTTGAGCTATTGTAATTGAAAGCAACTTGCACTGATATCTTAAAATATGTCAGTTTCATTATTTGTCTCAAGATGAACAGCAGTAATGTTTTTTTCTCAGACACGTTCATAAAAGCTACTTAAATGTCTTAATTGAACTAACGCCTAATCCTGGCTTAATCTAAGCTCTGTCTGTCAAACTGGGCCTATATCTCCCAATTCAAACTGTTGTATAACTCGATAAACTTGGACTTTGTATAACTCATGCCGAGTTAATCTTACGATTCTGAGAGAAACAGTTGCATTTCATTCTGAGAAACAGTCGCATTTCTGTGATGGACATAGGGTTGCCAACTGTCCGAATTAGCCGGACGTGCCCGTATTCTGGGCCTAATATATTTGTCCCGTACGGGACCTCCCTTGTCCCGATTAAATAGACTGCTACACTGATCTGAGCACTGACTGAGACAACAGACACACACGCACTGACACGGTCATTATCGAATCACAGCCCACACTCATGCGCATCAGACCATACCAATTACAAACTCTACATTGAGAATTAGACTAATTATTCTTTTGGGACAAACCATTGTTTGATTTGCAGAATCCTCTGCTGTCTGGATCCTCCCGGTTTGATCCGAGTCTCTGACGTAACGGCAAATCCCTTTCACTCCCTTTCACTGTTTTCGGCAAATCAATTTTGGTGAATTCAAAAATGGGATAATTGTTCACAAGTCCAACATTAGAAACGCAAGAAAACATGAACTCTTCCTGGGGGATTAATATGATGTGATTTTTTGCCGAAGAAACAGTTTTAAATGTTTTAAATTTAAATGTTTTTTTTTTTTAGTCAGGATTCTTTGATGAATAGGTTCAAAGTAGATTAATCCGAAATAAAAAAGCTTTTGTAACATTATAAATGTCTTTACTGTTACTTTTGATTACCTAGTTTATTGCGTCATTGCTTAATAAATGTAGGCTATTACTGTCTTTAATTTAAATTAAATGTATAATGTTACAAAACCTTCTATTTTAGATAAATGCTATTATTTTTAAATTTGTTTAATCTTACTTTTTGTGTGACCTTAAAATTCGTTTTAGAATTAATGTGTGCATAAATAGGTTAACCAAAAACTGTTGATGTCTGAGAACCTTTTAAACGCATACGAACATGAAATTACATATAGACCTACTATGTGAAACAGTACAAATATTTTGAGTGTCAATTATTTTCATGTAAAGAACCACGATTGTCCCGCATTTTTCTTTTCTGAAGTTGGCAACCCTAGATAGACTGAATTCTGTGATCGGCAGATCGGTGGTTTTCAACTGTTGGTCACACATTTCGGTTCTGTGTTGATGTCTAATTTAAAATCTGAAGGAAAATCAGTTGCGAATACGGAAGCTTGTTTCCGCCGGGCAATAAATAAAAAAACTAAACGTAATTGCGACTTTTTATCTCACGATTCTGACTTTCCTTCTTGCAATTGTAAATTTCGAGGAATTTTTCCTCAAAATTGCAAGTTTATATCTTGCATTTTAGATTTATAACTCGCAATTGTGAGTTTCTCACAGTTCTTAGAAATACAGTCGCAATTCTGAGAGGCATTCTGACTTATTTTTTTGCAATTACAAGTTTAAATCTCTCAATTTCTAGAAAAGCAAGCATTGCGAGATATGAAAACACAATTTTTTATATTTCACAGTTGGCTCCCTATAGAGAATTGGCTTCTATAGAGAATTGAATAATGTTGTCATTCAATGAAAATAATAGTATTTGTATCTGAATTTGTTAGGCTATCCTAGCTGGAGATTTCATTCTGTCTGCGGCCTCCATGGCATTAGCGCGGATTGGGAACAATACAGTAGTTTCTGTGCTGTCACAAGTTATAGAAGACCTTGTACGAGGTACGTCTTACAGATTCATGCATGAGGCTTGTTTTATACAGTGGACCTGCTATTTATATTTTTTCATTGATCAATTCCAGGTGAATTCATGCAGCTAGGGTCTAAAGAGAATGAAAACGAGATTCAAGCACTACCTTGAGAAAACCTTCAAGAAGACTGCAAGTCTCATTGCAAACAGTTGTAAGGCAGTATGTACGTTCCGTTTTAACAATAATAAGTTGAAGTTCAGAGCTGAAAGAATTTGAACACCTGCATTATTTCTTATGAATTTTAGGTGTCAATTTTGGTGAATTCTGATCCTGAGGTGCATGAGATAGCCTATCAATATGGACGAAACGTTGGTATTGCATTCCAGGTAATTTTTTCATTTATATGTGAAATCTGTTTACATGTTTCACTTGGTTGAAATAGCATCTAGTCTATCACTATTCACACTTGCTATAATAGCATTTGATTTTATTAAGCATTTAATCTACACAGTGTAAATAGACGTAGTTGTTGTTTGCAGGTTATTTGTAATGCAGTGGTCTGTGATTACCAAGTTAACAATGGTTCTTGTTTTGCAAATTCAGGAAGTAATTGTAGTTAATATTAATTATAACAGAAACTTTAGCAGTAGAAGTATCCTCTGGTTAGTTATGCACCAGAATGAAAATTCTGCGCCGAAACTGAACATTCACAATGCACTTGGCAATTATTATTATTATTTTTTTAATTGCCTGTAAATCAAAAATTATATTGTATTTTAAATTAATCTGATTTGTTTAGTAATAAATAAAATAAAAAAAATTAAAACTGAGTTGTACAAACATTTAAATTGTACATAAGGCGGTTTTTATATCAAATTTTAAATACAATATATTGTTCCTACTCAAATTTGCTGGTGAAATATAAACATTTATATTTCTTATATATTTAGATTGTAATTTATTTTCATGACAGATTTATTCAAACATATATTAAAATAAAAAGACAACAGGCTAAGTAAATATATATTTAATATGTAATGCATTGTATGCATTAAGAAAATGCTGCTCTCTAGAGCTTACTCTGGAGCTGTTGCTGAAATAATAATTTTTGTTTGAATTTTCGGGATAAAATTTACAGAATTTGAAAATTGAGAAACTAAAAATTGCTGTATCGGCTAAAAATGATCTGGTTCTTTCAGTTCTAGATATAAAGGCATATAAGTCTTACTTCACCCTGTCATTGCTTGCTCAAACAGCTTGTCTGATAGATTGCAGTTCTGTTAATAGCATGTCATGCCGCAACTTTAAGCAGTAAAAATTTGGGCCAAACTTTTAGGTTGTGACCGCATATTTTAATAAATCTGTGCTGTTAAAGTTGAATTCTTTCATTACAAATGATTGATTACAGGTCACATTGGTTTATTATTATTATTATTATTATTTGTTTATTTATTTCAGGCAATGGCACAAAAAGTACAAGGCAGACAAAATGTTTGTTAAATCATACAGTGCAATAGGAAACAAGAGAAGAAAAAAAAACAGAACATATCTATATATATATATATATATTATATATTTTTTTTATATATATATTTTTTCTTTCTTTTTTTCCTTTATTTCTCTTTTTCTTCTTTTTTTATTTTTCTTTGACAATCGAATTCTGCCTGAAACGGAGTGGGAGAAGGAAACGTATTTAATCCCACCCTAGTTCACCACTTGGTGATTAATACATTAAGCTTCATTATTACTTTGGTCACGGATTGTTTACATACATATTTTGTATCATGGTGGCGTTACCACAGCAACAAGAATTTATTATAACAACATTACCAACAATTTAAGAAGAATAAACAATGCCATCTTGAATTATTATGTTTAAAGTCAGGTAAAATAGAAGTTGGTTGTCTTTTTCAGCTTGTGGATGACGTTCTGGACTTCACGTCCTGTGCAAACCGCCTGGGGAAGCCGTCAGCTGCCGATCTTCAAACTGGGTCTGGCCACCGGACCCGTATCTGTTTGCTTGCCAACAGGTACAGACAGCTGAACACATCTGTGTGCTCACATTATGATGTCACTTCCCTGAAGTACAGAAAGGGGAATCAGGTCTAATGGTTGACTTGGTTTATTACAGCCATAAACATAATTGTAAAACAGTTTGGATTCTATAAAGATCTCCCAACCAGTTTCACTCTTTTATCACTGTTTAGTTTCCTGAGCTGCCTGCATGCAATGATAATGAGGCGCTTTAGCTTTGATGGAGATGTGGATCGAGCCTGGCAATATGTCCTGAAGGTAAGGAGAATTTGTGTTATAGGTGAATCTCATGAAAACATGTCCAGGGGCTGCTTTCATAAAACATTAAGATTAGTCATCCAAGTTTTGATAGCAGTCATCCATTTTTTCTCTTAGACTGTTCATACAAGTCTTTGTCTACATAAAACATAGATTTGTCTAATTTGGTACCAAAAAGTAAGATTTGATTACCCCTAACTAACTCCTAGTTGGTCATACTAGTTCTTAAGACAGTCTTAACTTAATGGCTGTTTATGCAACCGGCCCAGGTCACATTTCCATGGAAGTTTGTTTCCGCCAGGAATCAAGATTTTACGAAAAGACAATTGCAACTTTTTGTGCAATATAAAGTCATAATTAGTTTTATTGAGTTAAAAGTCAGAATCGTGACATATAAACTGACAATTCTGAAAGAAAAATACTTTATATCATGCAATTCTGACTTCATAACTCGCAATTGCAACTTTATATCACACAATTTTGAGAAAAAAGTCAGAATTGTGAGATAAAAAGTCGCATTGACATTTTATATTTTTATTCCTAGGCGGAAACAAGCTTCCAAAGATTTCACCCCAATATTAAAAGAATAAAGGCAGTAAAGACATTTCCCCCCAAAAGTCTCATTGACTCTAACAGATGTTTTACTTTAGCCGTTGATTGTTATTCTCCTTGAGATCATTTACTGTAATACTGTCATTTTTACAATTTTCAGAATCAGGGATGCAAACTTGTCACCTTGACACCAAATGGGTCATTTGTGTAAACTGTGTAGAACCCATCGGTTTTTAAAATTGCAGTGTGACGCCTCATCCGATGATGAACAACTTAAAGCTGACTTTGTCCAAGCATGTAGGCTACTACTTCTCACCGCACTGGCACCCAGTTTGCTACGTCTAAATTGTTAAGGTTTTGTTTACTGTGTGTGATTTATTTAAAGGTGCTATATGTATTTTTAGCGGCCTCTATCAGTGATGTTTCAGATTTAGGTTGGGCGATGTCTACCAATTTGGCATCGCACGATGTCTACCATGAAACATGGCGATGGACGATGACATCGGCAGAGGGTTGGGTATCATTCCCATATGCTCATTTGCTGTAGAATATTTCCCTCTATATCTAGTCGCCGATTTCGATTTCAGCACACGATTGTACAGTGACATGATAGCTGCCAGATTCAAACTGCGTGCTATCGCGCTATGGCTGGTACTGAGCCAAAGACGGACGCAGCTGTCATAGCCTATATCACAGGCTATGTCACAACTGTTCAGTGTTTTTAACTACACTATGTTTATTTTACGTTTTCAGACATTTAAATACATATAATTTATAGCAAAAAAATACATTTATGGTTTGTAAAATACACAACTGTGTCATGATTAGAACTGTCGTCAAATATATTTGAATGGATAGTAAATCAGTTGAAATCACAGTAATATTGTGAAATATTATGACAATTTAAAATGACTTTTTTAATGTTAATATATATTAAAATGTAATTTATTCCTCTGAAAAAAAGCTGAATTTTCAGCATCACTACTCCAGTCTTCAGTGTCACATGATCCTTCAGAAATCACTCTAATATGATGATTTTATACTCCAAAAACATGTATGATTATTATCCATGTTGAAACAGTTTTTTACATTTTTATTTCAGGATTCTTTGATGAATAAAAAAAGTTCAAAAGAACAGCTTTTATCTGAAATGGAAAGCTTTTGTTACATTAAACACTACCCTTTAAAAAGTTTATGGTCAGTAAGAAATTGTATTTTATTTTTGGGGAAATAAATAAGAAATCAATACTTCTATTCATCAAGGATGAGTTACATTGATCAAAAGTTACAGTAAAGACATTTATAATGTTATAAATTTATAATGTTTTGGAAACCTTACCAACCTTAAACCTTTGAACCGAGTAGTGTAAATCTTTAAGTATACATAGGAAAAGCAAATCTAATGAAACATGTACCAAGTAAATGCACCAGAAGCTTCCTAATATGTATTTTTTCGTATACAAAAGTTCCACTGATAAAATTAAAGTATAGTAAAAGTCTTTGGACTTAAATCTGTCATAAAAATAAAACAAACCTTTATCTGATGGTGTCAGACTATTGTTGCAAGAAAATGTATACTGAAATAGTGAATCAGTTGTATTATAGCCATAAATTGTGGTAAATTTGATTTATATATGTTGTTGCAATGTTGTTCTTTGGCTTAATGTGTGAATTTAATCAGCCCAGTGACAGCAGATGAAAATGATCTGTTTATACTGTATAACACAAGTGCTGATTAATGAGAGTAGTCATTGACAAAGAAATAAATTGTTTTTATATACTTTTTTATTATACTGTCTTTATGTATTCACATAAGACATGTACTCATATACAAACAATATACATATTAAATCTTGGAAATTATACAAAATTTAGCAAATATGCAACTTAAATAGTCCATTTGGTCTAAGCTGCCTGGATCTGACTGTTGATTGCTTGATTTTGATAGCCATCTGCTGCTTTTCTTGTGGGACGGACCTGTCCACTCCTGCACTGTCCTGCTGAAGGAACAGACACAATAATGTAACGCTGACCAGATTTAATGAGGGATTTCTAAAGAAAATCTGAAGAAAAGTTGATTCTCCCAATTCGATATGAGGGGTCTGAAGTGAAAAGAATTTGATATGATATGTAATGATTCGCATTATCATTCCGGATTAAATTATAAGTATTTTGTTGCTAAATCTTAGTAAAACTGAGAGATAGGAGGGTCTAGTAAATGCTCTTTCTCTGGGTCGGCTGGGACCTGGACTAAAGTCTGTTCTGAGTTCTCTGGTTCAGATTGTAGAAGTGGTTACCAGAGGTGCTGGGACGGTTGTAGGGCCTCAGTTCAAGACAATGCTTTTGTGGAGGTGCCTGACATAGATCTGCATCCTGTTGAAAGAACAGATATCATGCAATGCTGGGCAGGTTTAATGGGTGCTTCTTAGACGAAATCTAAAGGCAAGTCTTTTTTAATCATTTTTAAATATGAAAGGATTTTAAATTGAGGACCTTGAAAACATAGTAGCATAGTTAAAGGCAATGTTTACTTGTTTGAAAAATAAGTAAAAGCTAGTGATATAAGGGACTTACAGAAGCTTCTGTGCTCCATAGAGACACACTCATCCTCCGTCTCGTCATGGGTGCTCTCTCTCGGGAGACTCGTGGTTGCTGTGGGAACACGGTGGAGAAAGTGTTCTCTCTGGGGTCTTAGCAGGCACAGACACTGCCTTTCGCATATTCTTCTGCTGATGCCCCCACCAGTCCCTCAACTTCTCCCTCTGCTTCCTTGGGATCCTGACTTTTGCGGGAGACTCATTTTGTGAATGCTGCTTCTTGGAGGAGCTCAGGGTTCTTAGGATCTTTGCATTTGGAGATCTTGTCAGACAACAAGTACTCCCTGTGTGCAACAAACAGCTGCTATCTCAGGCTCAGGGATCTTTTTATTTTGCCTCTTTGTGGAGATGTCAGGCATGGGTGGTCCCTGCAGAAAAGTGTAAGGCTTCTGCTGCAGCAGCTCCTGCCTTAATGGCTCAGGGATCTTTAGTTTGGGTCTAGCTCCCATCTTGTCCTGCATGGATGCTCCATGTGGGGAAGATGTGAGCACCTTTGAGGACTCCCACTGGTGCCCTCTGTACAGACTGGATGGGCATGGGTGTTTCAAAAGAGGACATTATCAGGTGTTTAGTCAAATGTACAGGGATCCTGAGTTGTCCTCTTTGTTTTGGACCCTATTGGGACAGGGGCTCCCTGTGTGGATCTGGCTGGCACAGGGGCTCCAGCTGTGGATCTGACGGGCACAGGTGCTCCCTCTGTGGATCTGCTGGCCACAGGTGCTTCCTCTTTGGATCTGGCAGGCACAGGTGCTCCAGCTGTGGATCTGGCGGGCACAGGTGCTCCAGCTGTGGATCTGGCGGACACAGGTGCTCCAGCTGTGGATCTGGCGGGCACAGGTGCTCCAGCTGTGGATCTGGCTGGCACAGGGGCTCCAGCTGTGCGATCTGACGGGCACAGGTGCTCCCTCTGTGCGATCTGCTGGCCACAGGTGCTTCCTCTTCGGATCTGGCAGGCACAGGTGCTCCAGGCTGTGGATCTGGCGGGCACAGGTGCTCCAGCTGTGGATCTGGCGGACACAGGTGCTCCAGCTGTGGATCTGGCGGGCACAGGTGCTCCAGCTGTGGATCTGGCGGCACAGGTGCTCCAGCTGCTGATCTGGCGGGCTCAGGTGCCCCAGCTGTCGATCTGGCGGGCTCAGGTGCCCAGCTGCGGATCTGGCGGGCTCAGGTGCCAGCTGCGGATCTGGCGGGCTCAGGTGCCCCAGCTGCGGATCTGGCGGCTCAGGTGCTCCAGCTGTGGATCTGGGCGGGCACAGGTGCTCCAGCTGCGATCTGGCGGGCTCAGGTGCCCCAGCTGTCGATCTGGCGGGCACAGGTGCTCCAGCTGCGGATCTGGCGGGCACAGGTGCTCCAGCTGCGGATCTGGTGGGCACAGGTGCTCCAGCTGTGGATCTGGCGGGCACAGGTGCTCCAGCTGTGGATCTGGCGGGCACAGGTGCTCCAGCTGCGGATCTGGCGGGCACAGGTGCTCCAGCTGTGGCTCTGGCGGGCACAGGTGCTCCAGCTGTGGATCTGGTGGGCACAGGTGCTTCCTCTCTGGATCTGGCGGGCACAGGTGCTCCTGCTGCTGGCTCTGGCGGGCACAGGTGCTCCAGCTGTGGATCTGGGCGGGCACAGGTGCTCAGCTGCGGATCTGGCGGGCACAGGTGCTCCAGCTGCGGCATCTGGCGGGCACAGGTGCTCCAGCTGTGGCTCTGGCGGGCACAGGTGCTCCAGCTGCTGGACTCTGGCGGGCACAGGTGCCCCCAGCTGCGGACTCTGGCGGGCACAGGTGCCCCAGCTGCGAGGATCTGGCGGGAACCAGGTGCCCCAGCTGCGGATCTGGCGGGCACAGGTGCTCCCTCTGCGGATCTGGCGGGCACAGGTGCTCCAGCTGCGGCTCTGGTCGGGCACAGGTGCCCGGCTGTGGCCTCTGCCGGGCACAGGTGCCCGGCTGTGGCTCTGCCGGGCACAGGTGCCCCGGCTGTGGCTCTGCCGGGCACAGGTGCCCCGGCTGTGGCTCTGCCGGGCACAGGTGCTCCGGCTGTGGCTCTGCCGGGCACAGGTGCTCCGGCTGTGGCTCTGGCGGGCACAGGTGCTCCGGCTGTGGCTCTGGCGGGCACAGGTGCTCCGGCTGTGGCTCTGGCGGCACAGGTGCTCCGGCTGTGGCTCTGCCGGGCACAGGTGCTCCGGCTGCTGGCTCTGCCGGGCACAGGTGCTCCGCTGTGGCTCTGCCGGGCACAGGTGCTCGGCTGGCTGCCGGGCACAGGTGCTCCGGCTGTGGCTCTGCCGGGCACCAGGTGCTCCGGCTGTGGCTCTGCCAGGCACAGGTGCCCCGGCTGTGGCTCTGCCGGGCACAGGTGCTCCGGCTGTGGCTCTGCCGGGCACAGGTGCTCCGGCTGTGGCTCTGGCCGCCGGCACAGGTGCTCCGGCTGTGGCTCTGCCGGGCACAGGTGCTCCGGCTGTGGCTCTGCCGGGCACAGGTGCTCCGGCTGTGGCTCTGCCGGGCACAGGTGCTCCGGCTGTGGCTCTGCCGGGCACAGGTGCTCCGGCTGTGGCTCTGCCGGGCACAGGTGCTCCGGCTGTGGCTCTGCCGGGCACAGGTGCTCGGCTGTGGCTCTGCCGGCACAGGTGCTCGGCTGTGGCTCTGCCGGGCACAGGTGCTCCGGCTGTGGCTCTTGCCGGGCACAGGTGCTTCCTTTCTGGACCTGGGGGTGGGCAATTTGACTTTCTAAACCTGACTTTTCTTGCGGCGTGTCTTCAGGTTAATGAAAAGTGCAAGCATGTCATTAAACGCAACATTTATGCGAGAAATCAAACTTTACCTCATCCATGACAACTAAGTTTCGCTCCCGTCTCACTGATTTATCCAGCTGCGAGTCTGACAGACAACAGTCTGCCATCATTCCGCGTCTGCTCCACGTCATCATGCAAGCATAAGCTCCGTTGTTGTTGTCTTGAGAGTGTACGGCCTTGTCAGCGACATGCCAATCTCAGGTATTGCAGCTTTAAATAGAGATCTAGCGCTAAAATGTTTTGAAATCAAGCTGGGCGCTTGTTGCCGCTGCTATCAGCTGCATGGCTCGCGCAGTCTTCACTCGTACGCGCGCGCACTTCAATCGCCGTTGCGGTCGGAGACTCTATTCATTCCTCTATTTAGCGATATAAGTCCCTTTAAACATTCCACACACATCACAATCACGATGATTTTTTTTTATGAATAAATTGGATTATCCAAAGCGTCCGCGGTATAGCCTGCCTACTTAGGCTAATATTTGTGCAACCTTTGAGCTAAAAAAAAGTGCATTCATCTTTTGCATGACGCGGGCCATAAAATGAATGCCGACGGGCCGGATGCGGCCTGCGGGTAGAGTATATATAAGAAATTGTGCGGTGTCACACTGGTGGACCAACTAAAATCTGTGCGGACACGACTGTGCACAAGATGGAGCGGAACGTGGAAAATCAAGTAGGCCTATACTATACCCGGTCCTTGAATTTTCTAAAAAATAAAAGACGTATACCCAGTGGAAATCCATAAGAAGAGGAAAGGGAGGCTGAGAGCCTCCTTGAAATGTGTCTAAAATGAGCAATGAAGCTAAAAAAGTTAACTGTTATTTTTATCAATTAACCTTCTAATGTGAATAACTCAAATGCACTTAATGTAAATGTATATAGGCCTAGTCATTTTTTATTATGCCGGCTGTCAGAGTGATTGATTAAACAAACTCAGCTTAAAGCAAATAAGCTTTCAGTATCACTTCAGTGTGTCATCAGATCTGCTGTCGTTTTGTCATTTGAATATAAATGATCATCAATTATATATATAAAAAGATTTGATCATTATTGATTCACAAATCATGCTCTTGTGGAAATTGTAGAAAATTCGCAAGAGACAACTTCTCACATGAGCACACAAATGCGTGTGTTGTTTATTTTTCTCCAACAACCAAAACACAAAATGGCGCTGCAAGCGTCATGCGTCATCATCGCATAAAGAACATTTAAAGGGGCCACGATCCCTGAACAACAGTGAGGAAAAATGCAAAGAAGAAAGGTGAATTATGTATGTCACTACAAGTCACTACACTCTCATTTCCACACAAACCACTAGCATTGCCTATTTTTTTATCTAAATGTAGCTATACAATAAACTATACAATAACATTCCACAGTTTAAGCAAATTCTTCTTCAAATTATGAAAATATTAAAATTCAGATCCCCAAAACCCAGTGTAAAAAATACAGCCTACTTACACAATCGCAGACTAGCTACAAAGAATAATAATTGCGCTGCATTCACTGTAGGCCTACTCACAGACCGTTCTAAAGCTAAGGAATCCTTTATGATCGACATAATAGAGGCGCGACTTTGTGAGAAAAAGGAAACCTATGCTCTTTTGTTGTATTAAAAGTGAACATGAAATACAATCAAAAGACTTAGGCCTACTTAGATCTTTTAATTCATGGTTGTTGATGCACAACACTAGCGCTGTTTATTTGTTAGCATTTGCAGCTGGTGCATAAACAAGAGCAAGTAAAGCTGCGAATGGGTAGTAGCCTATCCATTTTATTATGAAGCATAACAGACCACTCAAAGAAAATTAATCAACAGATATTACAATAAAAGCCCATTTCTGAAACAGAATATAATTCACAAAAAAGTTTCTATATAGACTATATGGGTTTTGTTTTCTTTTTGTATAGCCAGAGTTTATCAACATTATCAGATGAGGAAGAGTGCTGTCATTAGTCATTTGTCATTAGAACATCAGCAGGACGTTGATTAAAATAAACAAGTCGTTAATATTACATGACTTACATTTTGCTCTTATATCGCCAATGAAAATAGTTCCAAATAAATCTATAAAGTCGTTACGCATCTTTGAGAAACTGTTTCCATGACTGAAAACTTTCCATAAGTTCTAGCGGCTTTAGATGCTCTCTGAAGCGCAAACAGACAGCGAAACATAACGATGTCTTTATAAAAAATAGATAAAATAAATAAATAAAAAACCCTCCTGCTTGAGGTTTTAAACCATTGCTCTTGTTGTCATGTACGTTCCCAATGATTGGGAACGTACATGACAACAAGAGCAATGGTTTAAAACCTCAGGCAGGAGGTCTTCATTTATTTATTATCTCTATTTTTATAGACATGGCCATGGTTTGCGTTGTTTGCAGCTTCGGAGAGCATCTAAAGCCGCTAAACTTATGGAAAGTTTTCAGTCATGGAAACAGTTTCTCAAAGATGCGTAACGACTTTATAGATTTATTTGGAACTATTTTCATTGGCGATATAAGAGCAAAATGTAAGTCATGTAATATTAACGACTTGTTCATTTTAATCAACGTCCTGCTGATGTTCTAATGACAAATGACTAATGACAGCACTCTTCCTCATCTGATAATGTTGATAAACTCGGCTATACAAAAAGAAAACAAAACCCATATAGTCTATATAGAAACTTTTTTGTGAATTATATTCTGTTTCAGAAATGGGCTTTTATTGTAATATCTGTTGATTAATTTTCTTTGAGTGGTCTGTTATGCTTCATAATAAAATGGATAGGCTACTACCCATTCGCAGCTTTACTTGCTCTTGTTTATGCACCAGCTGCAAATGCTAACAAATAAACAGCGCTAGTGTTGTGCATCAACAACCATGAATTAAAAGATTAAGTAGGCCTAAGTCTTTTGATTGTATTTCATGTTCACTTTTAATACAACAAAAGAGCATAGGTTTCCTTTTTCTCACAAAGTCGCGCTCTATCTATGTCGTCATAAAGGATTCCTTAGCTTTAGAACGGTCTGTGAGTAGGCCTACAGTGAATGCAGCGCAATTATTATTCTTTGTAGCTAGTCGCGAATTGTGTAAGTAGGCTGTATTTTTTACACTGGGTTTTGGGGATCTGAATTTTAATATTTTCATAATTTGAAGAAGAATTTGCTTAAACTGTGGAATGTTATTGTATAGTTTATTGTATAGCTACATTTAGATAAAAAAATAGGCAATGCTAGTGGTTTGTGTGGAAATGAGAGTGTAGTGACTTGTAGTGACATACATAATTCACCTTTCTTCTTTGCATTGTTCCTCACTGTTGTTCAGGGATCGTGGCCCCTTTAAATGTTCTTTATGCGATGATGACGCATGACGCTTGCAGCGCCATTTTGTGTTTTGGTTGTTGGAGAAAAATAAACAACACACGCATTTGTGTGCTCATGTGAGAAGTTGTCTCTTGCGATTTTCTACAATTTCCACAAGAGCATGATTTGTGAATCAATAATGATCAAATCTTTTTATATATATAATTGATGATCATTTATATTCAAATGACAAAACGACAGCAGATCTGATGACACACTGAAGTGATACTGAAAGCTTATTTGCTTTAAGCTGATTTGTTTAATCAATCACTCGAACAGCCGGCATAATAAAAAATGACTAGGCCTATATACATTTACATTAAGTGCATTTGAGTTATTCACATTAGAAGGTTAATTAATAAAAATAACAGTTAACTTTTTTAGCTTCATTGCTCATTTTAGACACATTTCAAGGAGGCTCTCAGCCTCCCTTTCCTCTTCTTATGGATTTCCACTGGGTATACGTTTTTATTTTTTAGAAAATTCAAGGACCGGGTATAGTATAGGCCTACTTGATTTTCCACGTTCCGCTCCATCTTGTGCACAGTCGTGTCCGCACAGATTTTAGTTGGTCCACCAGTGTGACACCGCACAATTTCTTATATATACTCTACCCGCAGGCCGCATCCGGCCCGTCGGCATTCATTTATGGCCCGCGTCATGCAAAAGATGAATGCACTTTTTTTAGCTCAAAGGTTGCACAAATATTAGCCTAAGTAGGCAGGCTATACCGCGGACGCTTTGGATAATCCAATTTATTCATAAAAAAAATCATCGTGATTGTGATGTGTGTGGAATGTTTAAAGGGACTTATATTCGCTAAATAGAGGAATGAATAGAGTCTCGACCGCAACGGCGATTGAAGTGCGTGCGCGTACGAGTGAAGACTGCGCGAGCCATGCAGCTGATAGCAGCGGCAACAAGCGCCCAGCTTGATTTCAAAACATTTTAGCGCTAGATTCTCTATTTAAAGCTGCAATACCTAAGATTGGCATGTCGCTCAGAGGTCTTACATTCAAAACAAAACAACGGCTTTGCTTCAGTGACGACGTGCAGAACGCGGAATGATGGGAACTGTTGTTTTCAACTCCACCGTGGATAAATCAGTCAGACGGGAATCGAAAATTAGTTGTCATGGATGAGGTAAAGTTTGATTTCTATAAATGTTGGCGTTTAATGACATGCTTGTTTCATCAACCTAAATAGCCGCAAGAAAGTCAGGTTTAAAGCAATGTCCACCAGGTCCAGAAAGGAAGCACCTGTGCTCGGCAGACCACAGCCGGAGCACCTGTGCCCGGCAGAGCCACAGCCGGAGCACCTGTGCCCGGCAGAGCCACAGCCGGAGCACCTGTGCCCGGCAGAGCCACAGCCGGAGCACCTGTGCCCGGCAGAGCCACAGCCGGAGCACCTGTGCCCGGCAGAGCCACAGCCGGAGCACCTGTGCCCGGCAGAGCCACAGCCGGAGCACCTGTGCCCGGCAGAGCCACAGCCGGAGCACCTGTGCCCGGCAGAGCCACAGCCGGAGCACCTGTGCCCGGCCAGAGCCACAGCCGGAGCACCTGTGCCCGGCAGAGCCACAGCCGAGCACCTGTGCCCGGCAGAGCCACAGCCGGAGCACCTGTGCCCGGCAGAGCCACAGCCGGAGCACCTGTGCCCGGCAGATCCAGAGAGGAAGCACCTGTGCCCGGCAGAGCCAGCACAGGGAGCACCTGTGCCGCGGCAGAGCCACAGCCGGGGCACTGTGCTCGGCAGAGCCATAGCCGGGGCACCTGTGCCCGGCAGAGCCACAGCCGGGGCACCTGCGCCGGCAGAGCCACAGCCGGGGCACGCTGTGCCGGCAGAGCCACAGCCGGGCACCTGGCGCGAGCCACAGCGGGGCACCTGTGACCGGCGGAGTGCAGCCGGGCACCTGTGCCGCCGGCAGCCACAGCCGGGGCACCTGTGCCCGCGCAAGAGCCACAGCCGGGGCACCTGTGCCCGCCAGAGCCACAGCCGGGGCACCTGTGCCCGCCAGAGCCATAGCCGGGCACCTGTGCCGCCAGAGCCCAGTGGAGCACCTGTGCCCGGCTGTGGATCTCGGGGCGCAGGCGCAGCTGTGGGAGGCAGGGGGCTCCAGCTGTGGATCTGCCGGCACAGGTGCTCCAGCTGTGGCTCTGGCGGGCACCGGGCTGGCTGGATCTGGCGGGCAGAGGCGTCCTCTGGACTGGCCGGCAGAGGTGCCCCAGCCGGAGTTCCACAGCTGGGAGCACCTGTGCCCGCCAGAGCCGCAGCTGGGAGCACCTGTGCCCGCCAGAGCCACAGCTGGAGCACCTGTGCCCGCCAGAGCCGCAGCTGGAGCACCTGTGCCCCGCCAGATCCGCAGGCTGGAGCACCTGTGCCCGCCAGGATGCCGCCGAGCCCTGCCGAGCAACCTGTGCCCGCCAGATGCCAGAGCCACGGGAGCACCTGTGCCCGCCAGAGTCCACAGCCGGGGCACCTGTGCCCGCCAGAGCCAGCCAGCCGGAGCACCTGTGCCCGCCAAGCCACAGCCGGAGCACCTGTGCCCGCCAGGAGCCAGCAGCCGGAGCACCTGTGTCCCGCCAGATGCCCGCAGCTGGAGCACCGTGTCGGCGGCACGGGGCCAGTGAGGCCTGCGGCACAGCGGGTGTCGGCAGGCACAGGCCTCCAGTTGGCCCAGGGCCAGCCGGATTCCGCAGCTGGAGCACCTTGTGTCCGCCAGATGCCCAGCACCAGCTGGAGCACCTGTGCCCGCCCAGAGCCACAGCTGGAGCACCTGTGCCCGCCAGAGCCGCAGCTGGAGCACCTGTGCCCGCCAGATCCGCAGCTGAGCACCTGTGCCGCCAGATCCAGCAGCTGAGCACCTGAGCCCGCCAGATCCGCAGCTGGAGCACCTCTGCCCGCCAGACCGCAGCTGGCAGCACCTGATGCCCGCCAGACTCCGCCAGATGGGCAGCTGCGGCCAGCAGACCGCAGTGGGCACCTGTGCCCGAGATCGCAGCTGGGGCACCTGTGCCCGCACGATCACGCAGCCTGGAGCACCTGTGCCGCCAGATCCAGCAGCTGGAGCACCTGTGCCCGCCAGATCCACAGCTGGAGCACCTGTGCCCGCCAGATCCACAGCTGGAGCACCTGTGCCCGCCAGATCCACAGCTGGAGCACCTGTGGCCTGCCAGATCGGCACAGAGGGAGCACCTGTGCCGCCGATGGCAGGCACTCGTCACAGCTGGAGCACCTGTGCCCGCCAGATCCACAGCTGGAGCACCTGTGCCCGCCAGATCCACAGCTGGAGCACCTGTGCCCGCCAGATCCACAGCTGGAGCACCTGTGCCCGCCAGATCCACAGCTGGAGACCCCTGTGCCTGCCAGATCCACAGCTGGAAGCACCTGTGCCAGCCAGATCCACAGAGGGAGCACCTGTGCCCGTCAGATCCACAGCTGGAGCCCCTGTGCCAGCCAGATCCACACAGGGAGCCCCTGTCCCAATAGGGTCCAAAACAAAGAGGACAAACTCAGGATCCCTGTACATTTGACTAAACACCTGATAATGTCCTCTTTTGAAACACCCATGCCCATCCAGTCTGTACAGAGGGCACCAGTGGGAGTCTCAAAGGTGCTCACATCTTCCCCACATGGAGCATCCATGCAGGACAAGATGGGAGCTAGACCCAAACTAGAGATCCTGAGCCATTAAGGCAGGAGCTGCTGCAGCAGAAGCCTTACACTTTTCTGCAGGGACCACCCATGCCTGACATCTCCACAAAGAGGCAAAATAAAAAGATCCCTGAGCCTGAGATAGCAGCTGTTTGTTGCACACAGGGAGTACTTTGTTGTCTGACAAGATCTCCTGAAATGCAAAGATCCTAAGAACCCTGAGCTCCCTCCAGGAAGCAGCATTCACAAAATGAGTCTCCCGCAAAAGTCAGGATCCCAAGGAAGCAGAGGGAGAAGTTGAGGGACTGGTGGGGGCATCAGCAGAAGAATATGCGAAAGGCAGTGTCTGTGCCTGCTAAGACCCCAGAGAGAACACTTTCTCCACCGTGTTCCCCACAGCAACCACCGAAGTCTCCCAGAGAGAGCACCCATGACCAGACGGAGGATGAGTGTGTCTCTATGGAGCACAGAAGCTTCTGTAAGTCCCTTATATCACTAGCTTTTACTTATTTTTCAAACAAGTAAACATTGCCTTTAACTATGCTACTATGTTTTCAAGGTCCTCAATTTAAAATCCTTTCATATTTAAAAATGATAAAAAAGACTTGCCTTTAGATTTCGTCTAAGAAGCACCCATTAAACCTGCCCAGCATTGCATGATATCTGTTCTTTCAACAGGATGCAGATCTATGTCAGGCACCTCCACAAAAGCATTGTCTTGAACTGAGGCCCTGACAACCGTCCCAGCCCCTCTGGTAACCACTTCACAATCCGAACCAGAGAACTCAGAACAGACTTTAGTCCAGGTCCCAGCCGACCCAGAGAAAGAGCATTTACTAGACCCTCCTATCTCTCAGTTTTACGTAAGATTTAGCAACAAAATACTTATAATTTAATCCGGAATGATAATGCGAATCATTACATATCATATCAAATTCTTTTCACTTCAGACCCCTCATATCGAATTGGGAGAATCAACTTTTCTTCAGATTTTCTTTAGAAATCCCTCATTAAATTCTGGTCAGCGTTACATTATTGTGTCTGTTCCTTCAACAGGACAGTGCAGGAGTGGACAGGTCCGTCCCACAAGAAAAGCAGCAGATGGCTATCAAAATCAGCAATCAACAGTCAGATCCAGGCAGCTTAGACCAAATGGACTATTCAAGTTGCATATTTGCTAAATTTTGATAATTTCCAAGATTTAATATGTATATTGTTTGTATATGAGTACATGTCTGTATGTGAATACATAAAGACAGTATAATAAAAAAGTATATAAAAACAATTTATTTCTTTGTCAATGACTACTCTCATTAATCAGCACTTGTGTTATACAGTATAAACAGATCATTTTCATCTGCTGTCACTGGGCTGATTAAATTCACACATGCTAAGCCAAAGAAACAACATTGCAACAACATATATAAATCAAATTTACCACAATTTATGGCTATAATACAACTGATTCACTATTTCAGTATACATTTTCTTGCAACAATAGCCTGACACCATCAGATAAAGGTTTGTTTTATTTTTATGACAGATTTAAGTCCAAAGACTTTTACTATACTTTAATTTTATCAGTGGAACTTTTGTATATCGAAAAAATAGCATATTAGGAAGCTTCTGGTGCATTTACTTGGTACATGTTTCATTAGATTTGCTTTTCCTATGTATACTTAAAAGATTCATATGCTATCTACGGTCAAAAGTTTAAGGTCGGGTAAGAGTTCCAAAAACATGTATGATTATCATCCATGTTCTAAAACAGTTTTTTAATTTTTTTTATTTCAGGATTCTTTGACTCAGAGATAGTTCAAAGAACAGCATTTATTTAATTGTAATCTTTTCTAACATTATAAATGTCTTTACTGTAACTTTTGATCAATGTAACTCATCCTTGATGAATAGAAGTATTGATTTCTTATTTATTTCCCCAAAAATAAAATACAATTTCTTACTGACCATAAACTTTTTAAAGGGTAGTGTTTAATGTAACAAAAGCTTTCCATTTCAGATAAAAGCTGTTCTTTTGAACTTTTCTATTCATCAAAGAATCCTGAAATAAAAATGTAAAAAACTGTTTCAACATGGATAATAATCATACATGTTTTTGGAGCATAAAATCATCATATTAGAGTGATTTGTGAAGGATCATGTGACACTGAAGACTGGAGTAGTGATGCTGAAAATTCAGCTTTTTTTCAGAGGAATAAATTACATTTTAATATATATTAACATTAAAAAGTCATTTTAAATTGTCATAATATTTCACAATATTACTGTGATTTCAACTGATTTACTATCCATTCAAATATATCTATGACAGTTATTCGTCGACATAACACAGTTGTGTATTTTACAAACCATAAATGTATTTTTTTGCTATAAATTATATGTATTTAAAATGTCTGAAACGTAAAATAAACATAGTGTAGTTAAAAACACTGAACAGTTGTGACATAGCCTGTGATATAGGCTACTGACAGCTGCGTCCGTCTTTGGCTCAGTACCAGCCATAGCGCGAGACACGCAGTTTGAATCTGGCAGCTATCATGTCACTGTACAATCGTGTGCTGAAATCGAAATCGGCGATTAGATATAGAGGAAAATATTTACAGCAAATGAGCATATGGGAATGATACCCAACCCTCTGCCGATGTCATCGTCCATCGCCATGTTTCATGGTAGACATCGTGCGATGCCAAATTGGTAGACATCGCCCAACCCTAAATCTGAAACATCACTGATAGAGGCCGCTAAAAATACATATAGCACCTTTAAATAAATCACACACAGTAAACAAAACCTTAACAATTTAGACGAGCAAACTGGGTGCCAGTGCGGTGAGAAGTAGTAGCCTACATGCTTGGACAAAGTCAGCTTTAAGTTGTTCATCATCGGATGAGGCGTCACACGCAATTTTAAAAACCGATGGGTTCTACACAGTTTACACAAATGACCCATTTGGTGTCAAGGTGACAAGTTTGCATCCCTGATTCTGAATATTGTAAAAATGACAGTATTACAGTAAATGATCTCAAGGAGAATAACAATCAACGGTAAAGTAAAACATCTGTTAGAGTCAATGAGACTTTTGGGGGGAAATGTCTTTACTGCCTTTATTCTTTTAATATTGGGGTGAAATCTTTGGAAGCTTGTTTCCGCCTAGGAATAAAAATATAAAATGTCAATGCGACTTTTTATCTCACAATTCTGACTTTTTTCTCAAAATTGTGTGATATAAAGTTGCAATTGCGAGTTATGAAGTCAGAATTGCATGATATAAAGTATTTTTCTTTCAGAATTGTCAGTTTATATGTCACGATTCTGACTTTCTAGCATCTCAATAAAACTAATTATGACTTTATATTGCACAAAAAGTTGCAATTGTCTTTTCTAAAATTTCATCCTGGCGGAAACAAACTTCCATGGAAATGTGACCTGAGGCCGGTTGCATAAACAGCCATTAAGTTAAGACTGTCTTAAGAACTAGTATAACCAACTAGGAGTTAGTTAGGGGTAATCAAATCGTACTTTTTGGTACCAAATTAGACAAATCTATGTTTTATGTATGCCTAACAGACTTGTATGAACAGTCTAAGAGAAAAAATGGATGACTGCTATCAAAAACTTGGATGACTAATCTTAATGTTTTATGAAAGCAGCCCCTGGACATGTTTTCATGAGATTCACCTAATACAATTCAAATCCTCTAACCTTCAGGACATATTGCCAGGCTCGATCCACATCTCCATCAAAGCTAAAGCGCCTCATTATCATTGCATGCAGGCAGCTCAGGAAACTAAACAGTGATAAAAGAGTGAAACTGGTTGGGAGATCTTTATAGAATCCAAACTGTTTTACAATTATGTTTATGGCTGTAATAAACCAAGTCAACCATTAGACCTGATTCCCCTTTCTGTACTTCAGGGAAGTGACATCATAATGTGAGCACACAGATGTGTTCAGCTGTCGTACCTGTTGGCAAGCAAACAGAACAGGTCCGGTGGCCAGACCCAGTTTGAAGATCGGCAGCTGACGGCTTCCCCAGGCGGTTTGCACAGGACGTGAAGTCCAGAACGTCATCCACAAGCTGAAAAAGACAACCAACTTCTATTTTACCTGACTTTAAACATAATAATTCAAGATGGCATTGTTTATTCTTCTTAAATTGTTGGTAATGTTGTTATAATAAATTCTTGTTGCTGTGGTAACGCCACCATGATACAAAATATGTATGTAAACAATCCGTGACCAAAGTAATAATGAAGCTTAATGTATTAATCACCAAGTGGTGAACTAGGGTGGGATTAAATACGTTTCTTCTTCCACTCCGTTTCAGGCAGAATTCGATTGTCAAAGAAAAATAAAAAAAGAAGAAAAAGAGAAATAAAGGAAAAAAAGAAAGAAAAAATATATATATAAAAAAAATATATATATATATATATATATATATAGATATGTTCTGTTTTTTTTTCTCTCTTGTTTCCTATTGCACTGTATGATTTAACAAACATTTTGTCTGCCTTGTACTTTTTGTGCCATTGCCTGAAATAAATAAATAAATAATAATAATAATAATAATAAACCAATGTGACCTGTAATCAATCATTTGTAATGAAAGAATTCAACTTTAACAGCACAGATTTATTAAAATATGCGGTCACAACCTAAAAGTTTGGCCCAAATTTTTACTGCTTAAAGTTGCGGCATGACATGCTATTAACAGAACTGCAATCTATCAGACAAGCTGTTTGAGCAAGCAATGACAGGGTGAAGTAAGACTTATATGCCTTTATATCTAGAACTGAAAGAACCAGATCATTTTTAGCCGATACAGCAATTTTTAGTTTCTCAATTTTCAAATTCTGTAAATTTTATCCCGAAAATTCAAACAAAAATTATTATTTCAGCAACAGCTCCAGAGTAAGCTCTAGAGAGCAGCATTTTCTTAATGCATACAATGCATTACATATTAAATATATATTTACTTAGCCTGTTGTCTTTTTATTTTAATATATGTTTGAATAAATCTGTCATGAAAATAAATTACAATCTAAATATATAAGAAATATAAATGTTTATATTTCACCAGCAAATTTGAGTAGGAACAATATATTGTATTTAAAATTTGATATAAAAACCGCCTTATGTACAATTTAAATGTTTGTACAACTCAGTTTTAATTTTTTTTATTTTATTTATTACTAAACAAATCAGATTAATTTAAAATACAATATAATTTTTGATTTACAGGCAATTAAAAAAATAATAATAATAATTGCCAAGTGCATTGTGAATGTTCAGTTTCGGCGCAGAATTTTCATTCTGGTGCATAACTAACCAGAGGATACTTCTACTGCTAAAGTTTCTGTTATAATTAATATTAACTACAATTACTTCCTGAATTTGCAAAACAAGAACCATTGTTAACTTGGTAATCACAGACCACTGCATTACAAATAACCTGCAAACAACAACTACTGTCTATTTACACTGTGTAGATTAAATGCTTAATAAAATCAAATGCTATTATAGCAAGTGTGAATAGTGATAGACTAGATGCTATTTCAACCAAGTGAAACATGTAAACAGATTTCACATATAAATGAAAAAATTACCTGGAATGCAATACCAACGTTTCGTCCATATTGATAGGCTATCTCATGCACCTCAGGATCAGAATTCACCAAAATTGACACCTAAAATTCATAAGAAATAATGCAGGTGTTCAAATTCTTTCAGCTCTGAACTTCAACTTATTATTGTTAAAACGGAACGTACATACTGCCTTACAACTGTTTGCAATGAGACTTGCAGTCTTCTTGAAGGTTTTCTCAAGGTAGTGCTTGAATCTCTGTTTCATTCTCTTTAGACCCTAGCTGCATGAATTCACCTGGAATTGATCAATGAAAAATATAAATAGCAGGTCCACTGTATAAAACAAGCCTCATGCATGAATCTGTAAGACGTACCTCGTACAAGGTCTTCTATAACTTGTGACAGCACAGAAACTACTGTATTGTTCCCAATCCGCGCTAATGCCATGGAGGCCGCAGACAGAATGAAATCTCCAGCTAGGATAGCCTAACAAATTCAGATACAAATACTATTATTTTCATTGAATGACAACATTATTCAATTCTCTATAGAAGCCAATTCTCTATAGGGAGCCAACTGTGAAATATAAAAAATTGTGTTTTCATATCTCGCAATGCTTGCTTTTCTAGAAATTGAGAGATTTAAACTTGTAATTGCAAAAAAATAAGTCAGAATGCCTCTCAGAATTGCGACTGTATTTCTAAGAACTGTGAGAAACTCACAATTGCGAGTTATAAATCTAAAATGCAAGATATAAACTTGCAATTTTGAGGAAAAATTCCTCGAAATTTACAATTGCAAGAAGGAAAGTCAGAATCGTGAGATAAAAAGTCGCAATTACGTTTAGTTTTTTTATTTATTGCCCGGCGGAAACAAGCTTCCGTATTCGCAACTGATTTTCCTTCAGATTTTAAATTAGACATCAACACAGAACCGAAATGTGTGACCAACAGTTGAAAACCACCGATCTGCCGATCACAGAATTCAGTCTATCTAGGGTTGCCAACTTCAGAAAAGAAAAATGCGGGACAATCGTGGTTCTTTACATGAAAATAATTGACACTCAAAATATTTGTACTGTTTCACATAGTAGGTCTATATGTAATTTCATGTTCGTATGCGTTTAAAAGGTTCTCAGACATCAACAGTTTTTGGTTAACCTATTTATGCACACATTAATTCTAAAACGAATTTTAAGGTCACACAAAAAGTAAGATTAAACAAATTTAAAAATAATAGCATTTATCTAAAATAGAAGGTTTTGTAACATTATACATTTAATTTAAATTAAAGACAGTAATAGCCTACATTTATTAAGCAATGACGCAATAAACTAGGTAATCAAAAGTAACAGTAAAGACATTTATAATGTTACAAAAGCTTTTTTATTTCGGATTAATCTACTTTGAACCTATTCATCAAAGAATCCTGACTAAAAAAAAAAAACATTTAAATTTAAAACATTTAAAACTGTTTCTTCGGCAACAAATCACATCATATTAATCCCCCAGGAAGAGTTCATGTTTTCTTGCGTTTCTAATGTTGGACTTGTGAACAATTATCCCATTTTTGAATTCACCAAAATTGATTTGCCGAAACAGTGAAAGGGAGTGAAAGGGATTTGCCGTTAAGCGCAGAGACACGGATCAAACCGGGAGGATCCAGACAGCAGAGGATTCTGCAAATCAAACAATGGTTTGTCCCAAAAGAATAATTAGTCTAATTCTCAATGTAGAGTTTGTAATTGGTATGGTCTGATGCGCATGAGTGTGGGCTGTGATTGCGATAATGACCGGTGTCAGTGCGTGTGTGTCTGTTGTCTCAGTCAGTGCTCAGATCAGTGTAGCAGTCTATTTAATCGGGACAAGGGAGGTCCCGTACGGGACAAATATATTAGGCCCAGAATACGGGACGTCCCGGCTAATTCGGGACAGTTGGCAACCCTATGTCCATCACAGAAATGCGACTGTTTCTCAGAATGAAATGCAACTGTTTCTCTCAGAATCGTAAGATTAACTCGGCATTGAGTTATACAAAGTCCAAGTTTATTCGAGTTATACAAAGTCTGAATTGGGAGATATAGGCCCAGTTTGACAGACAGAGCTTAGATTAAGCCAGGATTAGGCGTTAGTTCAATTAAGACATTTAAGTAGCTTTTATGAACGTGTCTGAGAAAAAACATTACTGCTGTTCATCTTGAGACAAAATAATGAAACTGACATATTTTAAGATATCAGTGCAAGTTGCTTTCAATTACAATAGCTCAAACAAGCATTCTAGTCTGGGACTGAGCTTAAACTTAGTGTTTGTGAAAACAGGTGTTAAACTTTCAATTTTGAAGAAAAAATAAATAAAAAGAAGAAGCATTTTTGATTATTCTTATTGCCTGGCGGAAACAAGCTTCCATATTCTCAACTGATTTTCCTTCAGATTTCAAATTAGACATCAACAAAGTACCAAAACGTGCGATCAACAGCAGAAAATCACAGTTACTCACTTTTTCTCTCCCCACAATTTATTAATGGTGTTTTTCCCACGTCTTGTGTCCGAGTCATCAGATAACGTCATCGTGCACCAGACTGGCAGTGTGGATCATCTCAGAGATCATAGCGATAGAGCGCTGCGCCGGCAGCAAAACCCTGAGGACATCAGATGTGCCATATTAACACTGACTGATGCATCACATTAAAAACACACACACACACACACTGAAGTCTTTCTCACCCCTCTTTATTGCTGTGGACGTTACAAGCTCGAGCCATCAAGATCACAATCATTGGTCGAAAGGCTTTTCCTTTCCCATCAAAGTAATAATCACAGAGTGCTTTGAGCTCTGCTTTAGAGACGAGCAGCTGCTGAACACACGTTCAACAAGGTCAGTTTGAGGGCATAGAAGAGCATAAAACATCTCAGAGAAGATTACTGAAATATAATACTTCATAAAACAACAGTGGACAAGAAAAACAATGTTGAGTGGTAAATGCTACGTAGTCCTATGCAGAATTCTTGCCATACCTTTTTTATGTCTTCGTATAAATCTTGCAAGTCCTTTTGTGCAAGTGAGAAAGGATCTTTTAACTTTGCATCACTGTGTAAACTGCAACCAGACCCGAGGAGTTGAGAACAGACATCTAGACCTGTGTCTGAGACAAACATGGAAAAAAAGATTAGATGAACACAAATAAAAGTTATTAGTACAATACTATACTAACAATACTAGCTATTAATATTAAAAAAAAACAATGTGCATGTATGAATAAATCTATAAATAAGGGACAGTCTGACAAATGGACACTTAGGTTTGGTTTATTTTTGAAAGTCAATATATTTATGCATTTAAAATGCAAGTTTGAATGGGGTAGAATAAACACATTTGACCAAATCACCCATTTAAAGATATTTTTATTAGTGCTGGGCAACGATTAATCACGATAATTGCATCCAAAATGAAAGTTTCTAGTTTACATAATATATTTGTGTACTGACGTGTAATTATTTTGTATATACAAATACACACATGCATGTATATATTTAGAAAAATGCATTATTTATATATAAAATATAGATATATGTAAATACAGTATATATATGCAAATATATTCTACATATACATGTACATGCATATATATATATATATATATATATATATATATATATACATATAAATAAATGTAAACACAAACTTTTATCTTCAGATGCCCAGCACAGATTATATTTGTAATGTTTATGTCCCATTTACAGAACTCTTGCAACATGATATATATATATATTTAGGGCTGTGCAAAAGTTAATTGCAATTAATCGCATCCAAAATAAAAGTCTGTGTATTTACATAATATATTTGTGTGTGCTGTATATAATTATTTTATTATATATATAAATACACACACACATGCATGTATATATTAAGAGAAATGTGTTATTCATATATAAATATATATATATATATATATATATATATATATACACACAGAATATAAGCACAAATAAATCTTAAATATATACATGCATGCAGTAGGTATTTATATATACAAAATAATTATATACAAACACACACATACATACATACATATACATACATACATACATACATACATACATATACAGATGCACATAATCCTTCAGTCAATAATGAAAATGCTGATTTGCTGCACAAGAAACATTTTGAATTACTATAAATGTTGTGATGATGTGCTGCTTATTTTTTTGGGGGAAACATGATTATTAAACAAATCTTTAGTTTGTAAGATTTTAATGCATTTACTGTCAAGAAACTATGTTACATCTTTAAAGTGAAATATATCCTGCTAACCTCGAACTTCTGAAACTAAATTAAATAGTTTTGTTTTCAATAATTTCTTTTTTTTTTTTTAAACACACATGTTTTGGCTATCTGAAACGGTCATTGGTAATACTTACAACATTTTCCCATGTTACACCTTCCCTGAGTGACAACTAGCCCCAGTGTACCTATACACATTTGTACTAACTAGTGGTACACATTTACGCCATGACATTGACATACCTTCGCAAGGATCATTGGTTTGTTAAAATAATGTACAGGGCCCTGCAAAATAAAACCTGAAAAACATAAAGTACCCATCAAAACAATAAAGCAAACTGTGCTCAGGATATAGTGTGTTTAACATTTGCCAAACACAAATTACACAGGCAAAGCACAACACAAGACTTCCTGTCAAACATTCTTGTCCACCAGTGACATTGAATGGCATGCAAACCTGAGCAGTGAGTCTTCTAATGAATGAATGAGTTCTTGACCTTTAACACACGAGTTCAGGCAGGAGTATCTTTACAAACACAACTGCAATCAGTCTAAGACTTTCTTCACTATTGCAACGTATGACATTCACACTCATCTCAAACCTAATGTGATAATATACGGCAGTGATCTGATCTGTCATTCATTGGCTCACACCAGTGACCTTCATCATCTTCATCATCAGTGTGATCGCGTTACCTGTGTCACAACGGAGGACGACGCGCATCTTCTGCCTGCTAAAGCCGTGTGTGTAAAAGCTCTTCTGCTGAGCCCACAACACCAGTCCAGTACTACAGCAGCTCCAGCACTGCTCCTCCAACACAGGCTCCACGGCACCGCCATGACGCCCGACAGAGAGCCGCACATGCCCAGTGACAACACGTTACGGAACCGCAGCATGAACCGGAAGCTATTGTCATGACGTAATGTGCTGCTGAAGAGGAGGGTCGTTTTAGAAATAGAACAGAGTATGTCAAAATAGAATAAACCATGGAATAAACACCTGTCATGGGAATAGACTAGGAGAAAAGGCGGAAAACTGGAAATGCTCTCATAAAAAAACTTCATACACAGGAGGCCACAGAAGATCTAGCCTAGCTGGATTAATGACAAGTATTGGAAGGAGGTGCTACAAAAAGTATTTAAGTCCATATGAAATCCAAAAAAAATACTCTATAGTAGTTTGCTTTTGTTAAAGATGTATGGTGTTTTGCGTGTTATGTGCATGTTTTTTGTGGTGTTCTGTTTATAGAAATGTCGCCATAAGTTTCAGAAATTGTGCTTAAACCATTTCTGAAAAACTAAAGTAGGCTAAACATATGATACATAATTTATATTATTATGAATATTACAAACTTTAGATCATATTACATTAAATTAAATTAATTACAAAAAAATTACATAATGTTTCTTCACACAACTGCTTATGTTTACAAGTACAGACAATGTAATGCAAACCATTTCAAGTAATGTTAGCAAGTTAGTTGCCAAAGATTTTATTTCTTAAATGTATATCAGCATCTAGAACAACATGTTATTGTTTACACTGACAAACAAAATGTGTGAATACCTAGTAACAATACAATTATAAAGCACAATTTAAAAACAACCGAAGTTGACCAAATATCAGAAAGCCTAAACCGCAATGTAAAAAAAGCAATTCCAGATTAAAGTCAAAACATTTGGAGATTAAAGTCGAAACATTTGGAGATTAAAGTAGAAAAATTTAGAAAATAAAGTCGAGCATATTTAGTGAATAAAGACTAAAAGTTGAAACATTAGTAAAGAACTGCGCTTGTGAAAGTCAGAATTGCTTCTAACATTGATATAAACATAATAGTAGCTTTGATAATTGATTGCATAATTATTTTTGATTTCTTGAATATCAAAAATCTGTTCAGTTTTTTCTGTGCTGATCATTACAAAGATCTTCCTGACCAAACTTAAGTTTTTTAATCTACTTAAAAATGGCAGACAAACTAAATTATGGAAAATGACAAATGAGGTACCGTCGTGAGTTGGCATAAACCAAGCAAGAAAACACATTTTCAACAAACTTTTAAGACTATTTTTTTTTTTTTTTTTTATGTTTTGGCAAATCTGGAACACTATGGTGATGGTGTGGTCAAACTTCTCAGGTACTTTCAGGACATGCTGTCGATGATTCCGAAGTAATTTTGTGTCGATATGTCAAGATTACTGATTTTCTGCACGAACATTTAAAAATTCGACCCTTTCTAGAAGGTCTCCTTATTGTGTAAGCTAGCTACTACGCTATGGGAAAACTCCTTTTCTCGAGAATATTGAAGCCAAATTTTTTAAATGCGCGTACACAGCACGCTGCATAAGACACATGTAGCTGAGCATCTAGCACGCTCATCGGCTGTGCTGCGGCAACTGCACGCACCTATGGCGAGGCGGCTGAAGATGTGCAAAACAATCAGGTCACTTTACGCCAGAGCGCGCCAATGTCTGATGAAATCATCTTCATCACTATTCACGGTGACATTTTAAAATACTTCTATTAATCTTCTGTAATCACATTCTTGTAAATTCTTGTCACCTTTTCCTAAAATAATAAATTACTAATATATACACTGTATCTTGTTGATTAAAATAATTTAATTGTCATTGAACATATTGGAAGTTACACCATCAACATTGTAATCAAGCAGTGCAATATCTAATCAATAACAAAGCAATTTTCAGCACATTTTACATGCGGACCATTCCCAGTTTAGTCTACAAAAGATGCGTCTTCAGCAGTTTTCATGGGTCATCACAAATAGAAGAATCTTATGATTGTTCAAGACCTCTATTACATCATTTTTAAATCTGATCTATAATTTAAAAAAGAAATCAGACCCACAAAAAGATCCAAACAAGAGACTGCTGTGAAGTCACACACACACGAGATCGCTGTGGCGCCTCTGTATCTTCAATCTCTGTTGACTGACGTCTCTGTAGCGGCTCCTTATTCACCATCTAACGAAAATACAATTAAACACACAGACAGTCACATATGGAGTATGAGACATCACTGCAGTCACATCACACCAGTTGATTCATTTCAGAACAAACACAGGCAGAGATACATTCAGAAGTACATTAATATTACAGCCAGAGATGTAAAGGTGAGGAGAACATCAGAGCTGTTGTGCCGCACACAGGGAACCGACAGGCTGCGACAGTCGGAGATTCTGGTCAAGACCATTGTGAGAAGATCATTGTGTCAAGAACACTTCCCACTTACCGTCGTGGAAACTAAAGGTCCAGTAGATTATTCACATTATATGAATGATGTGATTAACAGAAACTACTCTCTCAATGAATTATAATTGCAAAATTCTTCTGTGACAATGTCCTGCAGCCCAGAGTCAAAGCAGACCTGCTGTTGGACAACATCTATGTACTGATTAAATGATAATAGCATATGTAGTCCATTCAGACTGTGTCTGTTCTCAGAATAATTACAACAAATATTGTTTATTACAGGATCCAGGAAAAATAACTGAGCAGTGAAACTGTCCACTGTTCCTCAGAAAAATCCTGCAGATATTGCACATTTTTAAGGTTTTCCAGCATCTTCTGCATATTTGATACCTTTCCAAAAATAACTTGGGATAGACAGGATTATGATGATGTGTTTAAATTTGTTTAAAGATCATCTTTTTTCATTTAGTACTGCCCTTCAGAAGCGAATACTTCCCTGTTTTCGCAGAAGACAAAATAATTACAATTTATCCTGTTCATGCAATTCAAAATAAAATATGTATTTCATTTTTTTCTTCTTCAAGAAATACTTATTAGTATTCCAAAGTAGTCTAAATGATTTAGATTAGGTTACAAAAGTTGTGTAATTAACACATTTTAAAAAAAAAAAATTACTGTATTTTGTAATCTGCATAAATAATCCACTTACAATAGTGTCTCCAGTTTATAATGTGGATCATTCTTAGATCAGAGAGAAGCTTGATGTCTGAATCTCCTAGTTTATTCCCAGTCAGATCCAGATCTCTCAGGTGTGAGGGGTTTGATCTCAGAGCTGAAGTCAGAGCAGCAAAACCTTCATCTGTGACTCCACAATACCTCAACCTGTAAAGAACAAGGACACTGTAAACGGGTGTGTAAAATTACCATTTTATTAAAGATTGCAATGTGTGATTTGAATGTAGTGACAAGCAATGCCACCCACTATATTCTACACTGTTTTATAAAGGATGTACTTGAGGTAAAACTGAGGGAAAAATACCATGCAGTGAAATTGAATGAATTAATCCAGTTAGGGAACCATATTAAAATCACTTTAAAACTTAATACTTAAACTTAAAACTTAAGCCTTTTTGTCCGTGATAATATGATGTTTTCTATTTTATTTTCCTTTTTTATAGATTTGTGCTCTGCTCTGTATAGCATGTATTATAGTTTTGTATTGCGTTATTGTAATGGTATTTACAGCAATAAAACACTTTACTTACGCATTATGTCCGCATTCCTGGATTCCTATGGAAGTCTATGGGTGTTGTATCTGTCAGTTCAAAAACACTGTTGTTTTAATATAACATTTATACTTTGTGTATTTGTGTAATGTTTTGCCTTCGTTTGTGGAGTATATATATATATATATATGCATGCTGGGAATAACATTAATGTTTTAGGATTAGCATGTTTAATCAAGCATTACTGATTTAACAAGTACCGGTATTTATTTAATGTGCATTTGGACTGAAGTATCACTCACTTGTAATTTATTGTTTATGAATCACACATACTGTAAAACTACTGGTTTTGGTTTTCCTGGTAAAACTAATTGTACAGAAATGAGCTCTCAATAAAATGTATTTAATTGTCTCTTGTCTCATTTGTGTTGTGTGGATGTGTAATTGTTTGGTTGCACTCCTTCTTAGACCAGAAAGCAAGCTAGGGTTTAAGAAGTGCTGATCAATGAGTAGAAAACTTTAAACTATTACACTACTAATAAAGAATATATTTACCAAGGACATATATGCTGTGTGTGTGTGTGTGTGTGTGTGTGTGTGTGTGTGTGTGTGTGTGTGTGTGTGTGTGTGTGTGTGTGTGCGCGTGCGTGCGTGTGCGTGTGTGTATCAGAGAGACAATCTTACCACAGATTCTCCAGTTTACAGTGAGGATCCTCCAGTACAGCAGAGAGCAGAGGAACTGAATCTCCTGAGTCTTATTCCCAGACAGATCCAGTGTTCTCAGGTGTGAGGGGTTTGATCCTCAGAGCTGAAGTCAGAGCAGCAAAACCTTGATCTGTGACTCCACAATCCCTCAACCTGTAAGAGAACAAGGACACTGTAGACGGTGTGTGAAATTACCATTTTTATTAAAGATTGCAATGTGTGGTATTGAATGTCATGTGACAAGGCAATGCCACCCACTATATTCTCTTACAGTTTTATAAAGGATGTACTTGAGGACTGAAACTGAGGGACAAATGCCATGCAGATGAAATTGAATGAATTAATCCAGTTCAGTTAACGCATACTAAAATCACTTTAAAACTTAATTATGTTACTTTGGAAATTACTTGATTCCATGATGTTGACATTATGTGAATCAGATGATCTTTGTTTTAACTTTAAGATGGTTCATGTAAAATGATGTGCATGATTAAATCATTTAAATCTTACCGAGGGCTTGGAGCCAGAGACGGACGTAAGTGGCATTTTGAGCGAAATGTGAGTTTTTATATCGAAAATAAAGGTCTTCGATGAGCTACTATCCAGTGGTGCCAAACATACCTATCTGAGATCAAACTGTATTGAATAAAGCAACAAAAAGGCATATTTGACTTATTTGACTTTTTGTTTTTGAAAATGTTTAGAACATGTTCATTGTGTTAATATGCCAAACATTTTTTACTTTAAATTCTCGTTTTAGTGCGAGTATGCCTGTGGTTGCAATGTTTGTGGTTTAAGGTTAATAATACAGGTGATTGTAGCGTGGTCAAAATTTTGTTTTGTCTCTCCTGTAAAGTTTGTTAAAAGCCACTTACGCCCTTCTACAGCTCCAAGCCCTCGTTACACACTTTGTCAGTTCAGCTGTTTTCTGTTTTAGAGAATAAATACATTAAATTTACTGTAAAACATTAAGAATGCCAACTTTCAAAAGTGGAAGATGAATCAATTTATTAAAGAATTTTTAATTATTAGACTACCTTGAAGCCTTTTTGTCCCTTATAATATGATGTTTTCTATTTTATTTACCTTTTTTATAAGATTTGTGCTCTGTTCTGTACAGCATGTATTATAGTTTTGTGTTGCGTTATTGTAATGGTATTTACAGCAATAGAACACTTTACTTTGCGCGTTTACCGTGCCCGCATTCCTGGATTCCTATGGAAGTCTATTGGGTGTTTGTAACTGTCAGGTTCAAAAACACTGTTGTTTTTAATATAACATTTATACTTTGTGTATTTGTGTAATGTTTTGCCTCGTTTCTGGAGTATATAGATATATATATATATATATATATATATATATATATATATATATATATATATATATATGCTGTAATAACATTAATGTTTTGGGATTAGCATGTTTAATCAAGCATTACTGATTTAACAGATACCGTATTTATTTAATGTGCATATGACTGAGTATTACTCACTTGAATTTATCTTGTTTATGATGCATCTTATACCAGAAAGCAAGCTAGGGTTTAACAAGTTCTGATCAATGGTAAAAAAGTTAAACTCTTACACTATTATAAAGAATATATTTACCAAGGGAAATATATCTGTGTGTGTGTGTGTGTGTGTGTGTGTGTGTGTGTGCGTGTGTGTGTGTGTGTGTGTGTGTGTGTGTGTGTGCGTGTGCGTGCGTGTATCAGCGATACCTTATTCCAGTTTCTCCAGTTTACAGTGAGTCCTCCAGACAGCCAGAGCAGAGGAATTAATTTGTTTATTCCCAGTAGATCCAATCTCTCAGGTGTTTTATCTCAGAGCTGAAGTTATAGCAAAAACCTTCATTTGTGACTCCACAATCACTGAACTGTGAGACAATGACACATGTTCACCTCTCAGTTCAGGGCTGCGTTTCCCAAGATTGTAAGTGTAGTTTACTGTGTAAAATTATTGTACCAATGACTTAGATTTATGTTTGTTTCCCAAGCATTGTAACTAAGTAGCACTTGAAAATCTTTGAGAACTATTAGGTCTTGGAGTAATCGTACATCCCAGGGCTGTACTGGCAGAATCTGTCTGCATTTACCGCTAGACTGGCCGACTCATTTTGAGTATAAAACAACCCGCATTATGTATGCTTGCCCTTGACTATGTATACGAATAACTCCTTTACCACGAATGCCATGTAATGGTGATGAAATAACTACTTAGGTAAAATATTTTCTAATTGCATTGGCAATCATCTTTCTCAGAAGATTTAATAGTAACTTTTATCCGTCTAGGGTTGGGGGTTTTCCCGTAAGAAAATTGTGTCTTTTTGATGTTAAATTTATTAATCGGCACTTTTGAAGTTCAAAATTAAAAGCTCTAACCCATATTCAGTTTGCAAATTGAACAAAGAAAAACTCAAAACTCTTTTAGTTGGATAGTGTTTGTTTATTACACAGGCTACCAATTAGTTCTAAATATCACATGATAGTAACATCATAGGCTATGGTAAAACCATGCACTGAAAAATAAAGCAACTTTTATCTATTAGCTTGAACCGATTCGTTAGGCTTATTATAAAGACATTATCTTTTATTTCGATGGAAACGGCATTCAGCTTTTATTTTCGGTGGAAAATATGGTTTACAAACTGGGTCTCATACTTTCATTATCGTCTCTAGCAACATGCGTAATCGTCAATATATGCAGATGTGGAAATGATGTCAGTACCTGGGCTGATGGCCTCACAGCCTGCCCTGTGGGGTCTGAAAGTAGCCCTAAATCTGCTTACCACAGTTTATTACTGATGTTTTTTATGTCCCTTGGTCTATTATATATTTATGTTTTTTTTAAGCTAATTAGTCTGCATTCATATTCCTTGCGTTTCTTCTCCATTGCTCTGACTATTTTGACAGATACTACTCGACACTGCACGCTCGCTCAGCCCAGAGGGGGAGGCGATTAAAGGTGTGATTGGACCAGCCCAGTGTCAATCAAGAAAATAACCAATGGGCCGCTGATATCTCGTATTTCATGGGCCGGTCTTTGAGAAAGAAAAAACCCTCGCTGACTTTTTTTTTTGTCCGATGCGTTTTAACGGCACAAAGTAGATCCCAGCGCCGCGGCCGCGCAAAACTAAACGCAATGGGCCGCTGATATGAGTTGTATGGGCCGTAAAAAAAAAAAAAAAAAAAAACATTTAAAGTTTGAGATGTATCGGCCCAAAAGCACGTCGGCCCACCGGGCAAAT
>JAQIUQ010002068.1:0-182500 GCA_030378365.1 Hybognathus amarus
CAGAACGGTATGCACAATAGGTCAATATTCACCATTAACCAAACGCTTTTCGCCTGCTTTACCAGCAGTCAGTCAGCATACACTCGCTACATAGGCTTAATGCGCCTGCCTTAAAATCTCCTCTGTTACTCTCTGTCTGCTATACCAGCAACGAACCCACAGGCTGTGCAATACGTAATCTTATTTATTTCTAATTGTATCTCTTTTTTTATTCGCTCTTTTGCCTATAAGCTCCTATCAGAGAGCCCCAGAACACTTTCCTTTGCTCTTGGCTCCTGCCTGGACTACGAAGCCACGGCCAGCCATGCAGCGATACGAATCTCTCTGTTTACACATATATCAGTACACTCCTGAAATGGTACATGAAAAGTACACACACAGTGCAATACAGACCTTATTTAGCCATTTACCTCATCCTCCTGATCTTGACACTCTTTTATATCGCTCTTTTTGTCCATAATGGCAGCGTGAAGTCGCCCATGGCCACCTGATTAAGTTGTCGTGCCTGGCCACAAAGACTCCTCTACTGTTCTTTACATGAACCAGATATCTCGAGAGCTGTAGAGCATATAAAAGCTGCAATCTCATCTTGATTTACCTTTTTTTGTCATCTCACTCGCCACATTTTTTATCCACTCTTTTTGCCCCTCGCATTGGCAGCCATCTTCGCAGTAGTGAAATCGGCTGCCAATAGAGAAAATGCCTGATACCCCGACGACATAACCCCAGAGAGTAGGCTAATCCATTTATTTTCATTATGAATTGTTTCGTTTAAAAAAGTAGGCTAGACATTTCCTACCTTTTCCAGATGTATTTATCATGTCTGTTAGAAGTTGGCGCAATTTTCATGATTCCATGATTGAAAAAAATTCATGATTTTATTGCTATGCCTATACAGTATGTCTGCTTTGCTTCTTATTTATTAAATCACGGGAATTGGTTGATCTAAACATTGATTAAAATTAAGATACAATTTATTAAAAACGAAATTCACTTTAAAGAAAGGCTTTATAAAAACAAACTTAATGGAGTGGTCAAAATCATTCTCCTTTCAGAATGTCAATCAGAGAATCATGCAACTGTAATATTCGAGAAATCTTGTGGCTGGTACACCACGAAACGGTGCTCCATTATGGGACAAACAAGCTAAAAATATATAAGATAAGATGACAAAAGGGTAAAATAAGAGCAGGATTGCATTGTCTCTGTGTTTTCGTGCATCAATTCGGAGTGTCTGGTATATGAGAACAGTGAGAGATCTTGTGGCCGGCCCGACGCTTAAGAGCCACTGAGACGCGCTCCAATAGGGGCAAAAGAGCGAATAAAATATAAAATAAGATGACAAATAGATACATAAGAGCAGGATTGCACTGTCTGTTTGCACGTGTGCATCAATCGGATGTCTGGTAAGATGAAAACAGTGAGAGATCTTGTGGCAGGCGCAACGCTTAGAGACCCAATAGATCGGACAAAAAGAGCAAATAAAATGACAAATAAAATAGGTACATAAGAGCAGGATTGCACTGTCTGTGAGCTCTCATGTATCAATCGGAGTGTTGATAGGTGTAAACAGTGAGAGATCTTGTGGCTGGTGTGGCTGGGCGTGACGCTGTAATAGAGCCATCTAAGCGCACTTCCGATACGCATAAAAAGAGTGTATGGAAGTATGCTGTTTTAATTTGGTCTCAGAAAAACAGTAAAATCCAACTCTTTTTTAAAATATTAATTTGTGAATATTTTAAATGTTTAATAAAGGGGCAAAAAGTCATAAACAAAAATCTGAAAAATATGTCACTATTTATTTATTTTTGCGCCAACATTTAGTATGTACAGTTCAAATTCCAATTTTGGTGTATTAAAGTTTACTAAAACTTCCCATTTTAATTTCACTGTCAGATAGACAATTAATCAAATCACTTATTATGTGAAATAATTGAGGGTTCTCTAGTAAAGTGCAGATGTAATAAAGCAACGGCACCACCATAACGGGAATGTACAGTGAGACATTTAAGATTATTACATCTTGTATTTGTTTGTTAATTAGAGGTTTCATGAGCATGCACTGAACAAAAACTCTGGCGCTTTGAGTGTTGAAAGTGGGTTCTGACTAAATGACTGTGATTGGCTACATTCTTGACTCGCTCTAAAAACACATTGTAAACAAAAACATTGGGTGTTCTCCAGAGTTCAAACCAAGCGGCAACATTCTAATCTGAAAGTTGAAGCCAACCCGGAAGTGCGAAAAACTGCAATACATCTCAAATCCGCTAGAGGCTGGTCCCAAAAGGGAGCAAATATCCATAGATGTCATGTTAAAATCTCAGTTTTCACAGCATAAATTCATATGTTTAATGTTTGGTCCCATGGACTTTTATTGTAATCTTCAATATGTTTCGTGTGCCTGACAACTGTGAGGGGGGTGCATTTTTTTTATAACTCGTTAGTTTAGATCATGTTTAGATATAAAATGTATGACAAATAAGGGTGGTTAACTTTGATTTGACAGCTGAGAACGGGCTGCGCCGAGAAACTTTTTTTTTTTGTATTTCCCAAGATTTTCCAGTATAGCGCCGCCCATACCCCCCATAAACAGCCTCAAACCCATTCTTCAGAGAGTCTATGGGTGACGTCACAGACGCTTTGTCCATATTTTTTACAGTCTATGGTTCAAACACAAATACACTGAAGAGTTTGTCAAATCTGTTTCGCCAGTAATGATATTATTACAGAATCAACTGAGGGTGTTCTTGCATTCATTTGAGAGTGCATTAATTGACAGACGCCCTGCAGTTCGGCTGCGGACCCTTGTGTTAAACTGATCTGAACTGAGAGAGTGAAGAGTGCGTCATTGTTCTCTACAGGTTGAGTGATTGTGGAGTCACAGATGAAGGTTTTGCTGCTCTGACTTCAGCTCTGAGATCAAACCCCTCACACCTGAGATATCTGGATCTGACTGGGAATAAACTAGGAGATTCAGTTCCTCTGCTCTCTGCTGTACTGGAGGATCCTCACTGTAAACTGGAGAAACTGTGAGTAAGATCATATATGACTCTATCGCAAGAAACTCAATGTAAAGTAGTCTATTTGAAATGTTCAGCCTTTTTCTGCTGCTGTGTTATTGAGCTTATTAAACTGTAAGTGATTGAACACATGAGCTGCTCTTCAGTAACACGATTCTGCAGGACTGAGTCACTGAAATACACACAGTCACATCACAATCAACACTTCAGTCTCTTGATTTTAAACTCGACTCCAATCTCAACACATTCAGAACTTAGAAATGAAGACCATGCTGGATTTATTCTTGCAGTTCATCACGTTCATCTTTCTGCAGGGTCTGTTTTTAAAATATTGTTTACACAATTAAAACAAATCATTACTCCAAACGTACTGTATTAGTACAGATAAATGAAAAAAGATGATTTTTAATAATCATGTTTTGAGCTCTGTGACCAATGATCCATCAAAAATGTTAATTTGTGCTTTAAGATTGTATTTTCTCTTTAATAATGGATTCACTGTTAAACTGGTCTGAACTGAGAGAGTGAAGAGTGTGTCATTGCTCTCTACAGGTTGAGTTATTGTGGAGTCACAGATGAAGGTTTTGCTGCTCTGACTTCAGCTCTGAGATCAAACCCCTCACACCTGAGAGATCTGAATCTGACTGGGAATAAACTAGGAGATTCAGTTCCTCTGCTCTCTGCTGTACTGGAGGATCCTCACTGTAAACTGGAGAAACTGTGGTAAGATTGTCTCTCTGATAAACACACACACACATAATATATGTAAGCAATAAGGTACGAGAGGCTGTGCTGTATCGTGAATAAGTAACGGCTCAAGGGCGTCTGTTAGGCACGACGTGAAGCGGAGTGCCTGTAACTCTTAGCTGTTACTTATAGTTGCACACTAATATTAAAGTAAAAAACAATGTATTAGTGCAACTTTCGTGTAGTTAAGTCAATAAAAACATTCCTTCCGCTAGAAAAATATAGTCCCTGACTGTGAAGAGCAACGTTTCCAATGTGTAGCCTACCTATGCAGGAAAACTCAAATAAAAACAACAAACCATTCGCAAACTTTGTATTATTCTTTTTATTTTTTACAACACAAAATTTGGGAAATTTCCTCACACAAATATAGCTTATCTCTCAGCAAAATAACAATTAAAATAAAAATAAAAACACAAGGGCACATATTTTGATAGTAGTAACAGTTAGGTCTTTAATCTAGTTATTAATTTAGTTGCTAAAATGCTGCCTAACAAGAGATACTTTATTTATTGTTGTTTATTTACATTTATTTGAACATCTCCGTTTATTGTGCATGCATTAAATATTTGTCTCATTTCATTTGGCTCCTCTGTGGTGATATTTAACGCAGTCCTCTTCGGTTGGGGCTCAGCGCGTGTCAGCGGTGTTTTCTGTTGCAGCAAGAATGTCACTCCAGTGCTTTCTCTTGTTTTAAGTTTGGCCTCCAGTAGCTCTGTAGTGAACTTTCACACTTATGTCCACTCACAGACATAATTTCCCTCGATTAGAGACCAGCATCGGACAATCTCTGCACCATGGTGCTGCGCAGGCAGTGATTTGTGTAAACATTGGAGGTACCTGCTGCTTTACAAATTCTCGGCAACATAGTTGCGAGGTAGTTCACACCCATAGGCTCTCTTGTATACCTGCAACAGTCAAAAACGAGAAAAACCTTTAACACAACAAGATTCAACACAAATTATAAAATAGCTTATATGATTTTTATGTGCGTGATCTACGTACCAAACACATTTAGAGAGGTTTTGCTTATTTGGGTGAAGGTAATAAGCAGGAGAGAAAGCAGAAGAGAAAAGTACTTCTCTGGAGAGGCAACGGGACAATGCCGGGTTCCCAGTTTGTTGGAACATGAAGCCACGCCTGCTGTGCCTTATTTCTGTCATGTGGGTCCTTGTGGTTTTTTGTGTCTTTCATTGAAGCTCATTGTGACATGCTTCAGACCATTTTCGTCTGTTAAAATGCGGAATGAGTCTGGAATGAGTTCCTCGGTTCCCCTCTTTTCCTCTACGTGCCGAAGTGTAACTGCACGTCAGAACCAGACTTTGTTTACCAGAGTCCTTCAGTGTGTTGGGATTAAGCGCATTGGACAGTTTTATGGTGCTGAAATCTTCAGCAGAAATCGGTGTGTGATGCTCCGTTTTATCATGACCCTCTCTTCTCATTGTCTTTACCACTCCAACAAAAACATTATTGGATGAGGTGAATTCGCTGTCTCTCATCAGAGACCAGGACAAACTCATAGGTGGATCATTCAGGAATCTGTTCAGGACACGGCACGTAACGCTACATAGCTACTGATCCCATATTGTTCTCCTTTGGAGCTTCTGACAGTTCCGTAGAAGTCACGGAGAAATGCGTTGCAGTTCCGTCTTGGTGATTTGTTTATAATCTATGCTGTAACCCTTTTCACTACACCAGTCACCGAAGCATTTCACTGCCCATTGGGTTTGCTGCACGGTATTTTTTTCATTACGAGTCTTCTCGAATGTGTCAATGTTACATTTCCACACTTCAGCATGACAGTTCGTATTTGTAGATGTCTCTCCAAATTGTTCCTCAAACCACTTATCCATCGTCATGCCACCCAGTAAATCGAAATGTACTTTAAACATTTTAGCCTTTTTAATTCTTAAGCTTTTTTCTTTGTTTGTTGATTTGTGTGGTTGCTAAGGGTGTTGATAAGGGCGCAGTGATGAAATAGAACCGTTGGGTGAAATGGTCGTAGCTGTGTTTTATCGTGAATAAAGCACAGCTCTTGACCAAATCAGAATCAAGGATTCAAAACGTAACCGTTTATATATATATATATATATATATATATATATATATGTTCTTTGCTGGTAAAAACCCTAGCTTGCTTTCTGGTCTGAAGAAGGAGAGCAACCAAACAATTACACATCCACTAGTGATGTATGTCTCGAGACCAGGTCTCGAGACCACTTTTACGTGGTCTCGGCCTTTTCACGGTCTTCGACGGTCTTTGGTCTTGGTCTTGTCTTGGTCTCTGACCTCTCGGCCTTGTCTAGGTCTCGCTGTCTCAGACCGACATAGTGGTCGGGGGATTTAGCAATACAATACTACAATATCCACGACGATATCTGCAACAGATTGAGGCGCCGGCGCACGTCCGAGTGAAGACACGGTGTGCGCGAGCCACACGAAAAAAACACTGATCGCAGCGAACGAGCACTTTGATCACTTGATTTAAAAAAACACATATCATACACAGTTATTGTATTGATTTGTATTGTATATGTATTAATATTTAGTAAAACACATATCAGTGACATGATGGGTTTTAACTTCATTCAGGAGATTTTGGGTAACTGCACAACTGACAGATGACTTTGAGCGCACAGCTGACGGTGTGTGTGTGTAACCATAGCGACAAAACAACCAACTTTCGGTTCCTGCACTTAAGCTTATTATATTTCGTTTTTAAAAATACATAAATATTTTTCAAAAACACATATCATGTACAGTTATTGATTAATATTTAGTAAAACACATATCAGTGACATGATGGGTTTTAACTTTTAGATTTTGGGTAACAGCACAACTGACAGATGACATGATATCACATATCAGTGTTATTGATTTATAAAGCACATATCTGTTATTCATTCTGAAAACACTGCACTGTTGTTCTGAACCCCAATTGCATTCTTCAAGGTATAAGTACATACTTACAACATGTTTTCTGCAAAATTGATAAAAGTTGCAGAATTCATTCTGAAACTTTTATAAATTTAAAAGTTGCAGAATGGATTCATGTGGAGACTTCTAAATCAGCAGAGATAGACAGGCAATGCAAAACAAAATCTTACAAGTTATTGCTTAGCTTCAACAACACTAGTCTGTTTTTTGGTCTCGGTCTTGGTCTCAACTTGGTCTGTCTTGGTCTTGTCTTGGTCTCGATACTCTCTGGTCTTGGTAGTGTCTTGGTCTCGGTTTAGGCGGTCTTGACTACAAGTCTAACATCCACACAACACAAATGAGAGACGAGAGACAATTGAATAAATTTTATTGAGAGCTCATTTTCTGTACAATTAGTTTTACCAGGAAAACCAAAACCAGTAGCCTGGATGCCAGCCCAAACTCCGCCCACAACATTTTTTGGTCTGGAAGTTCGGTCTGGACCTGATCCATTGAGGAGTAATTATGATCAAACAAGAAACGTTCAGGCCAATCAAATTGCCAGGGCGGGCTTTATACGATGATGGACAGATTGATCTGCAAGGACGTAATCATCACGTTATCAAAGAGCGCTTAACTGGTTTCCCTCAGATATGACTGCAGCTGGAGAATTGAGATGTATAGATTCCACTGTGACATCTGTTAATAAATAAATCGTCAGCGCATTAATTTTAATAGACAAACAGAGAACTGCAATCAAGGCATTTGTCGATTCGGAAAGATATCTTTGCCGACCTTCCTACATGATTTGGGAAAAGTGTAACTTATCATCTAGCTCTTACGGTTGCTAAGAAGATGGGACGTAATGAAAAGCCTGTGATCGTTGTGGTTTCTCCTTTGGTCGCACTCATGGAGAAGTAAGTAAAAGAAGCAACACTCATTATTTAACTTCTAAAATAAGTAAGTTCTGTAGTTGAAAACTGTGCTATGCAAAGTATTTGACTTACTGCGTTGCTCTGATTGGTTTCAGGTCTGTCCAAAATGTCCAATTAAGTGCAGAGTTTTTTTTTCCTGGTTGGTTACGAACACGCCTCATAATCAAAGCCCAACGGAGACGGTCTCAGACTCATATTCTCCTTAAGAATATGAGTATAAGGAAGACAGGCTACAAAACCAGTAGTTTTATGTGTGATTCATAAACAATAAATTACTAGTGAGTGATACTTCAGTCCAAAGGCACATTAAATAAATGCTTGATGCTTGAAGCCGATCAATTAAACATGCATGTAGATGATGATGCCGATGCTTGATTAAACATGCTAATCCTAAAACATTAATGTAATGTTATATATATATACACATATATATATATATATACAATATATACTTATGATGTTATATATATATACACATACATACTCCACATCACAAATGAGACAAAACATTACACAAATACACAAAGTACAAATGTTATATTAAAACAACAGTGTTTTCGAACTGACAGTTACAACACCCAATAGACTTCCATAGGAATCCAGGAATGCGGAACTAATGCCAAAGTGTTTTATTGCTGTAAATATCATTACAATAACGCAACACAAAACTATAATACATGCTGTACAGAACAGAGCACAAATCTATAAAAAAGGAAAATAAATAGAAAAAAATAATATTATCAGGTACAAAAAAGGCTTCAAGGTCGTCTAATAATTTAAATTTCTTTAATAAATTGATTAATCCTTCCACTTTTCAGTGTTGGCATTCTTAAGGTTTTTACAGTAAATTTAAATGTATTTATTTTTAAAACAAAAAACAATGAACTGAAAAAGTGTGTAAGATTTAAATGATTTAATCCATGCACATCGTTTTACATGAACTAATTAAGTTTAAAAAAAAAAGATTAGTGGTTCACATAATGTCAACATACATGGAATCAAGTAATTTCCAAGTAACATAATTAAGAAGTTTTAAAGTGATTTTAATATGGTTCCCTAACTGGATTAATTCATTCAATTTCACTGCATGGTATTTGTCCCTCAGTTTTACCTCAAGTACATCCTTTATAAAACAGTGTAGAATATCAGTGGGTGGCATTGCTTGTCACTACATTCAAATCACACATTGCAATCTTTAATAAAACTGGTAATTTTACACATTGCCGTTTCCAGTGTCCTTGTTCTCTACAGGTTGTGGGATTGTGGAGTCACAGATGAAGGTTTTGCTGCTCTGACTTCAGCTCTGAGATCAAACCCCTCACACCTGAGAGATCTGAATCTGACTGGGAATAAACTAGGAGATTCAGTTCCTCTGCTCTCTGCTGTACTGGAGGATCCTCACTGTAAACTGGAGAAACTGTGGTAAGATCATATATGACTCACACAAAGAAACTCCATGTAAAGTAGCCTATTTGAAATGTTCAGCCTTTTTCTGCTGCTGTGTTATTGAGCTTATTAAACTGTAAGTGATTGAACACATGAGCTGCTCTTCAGTAACATCGATTCTGCAGGACTGAGTCACTGAAATACACACAGTCACATCACAATCAACACTTCAGTCTCTTGATTTTAAACCGACTTCAATCTCAACACATTCAGAACTTAGAAATGAAGACCATGCTGGATTTATTCTTAGTTAGTTCATCTTTCTGCAGGGTCTGTTTTTAAAATATTGTTTACACCATTAAAACAAATCATTACTCCATTATCATTACTCATTATTAATCATTACTCATTATTAGTACAGATAAATAAAAAAAAGATGATTTTTAATAATCATGTTTTGAGCTCTGTGACCAATGATCCATCAAAAATGTTAATTTGTGCTTTAAGTTTGTATTTTCTCTTTAATAATGGATTCACTGTTATTTAATCTGGTACTGGCCGGGTTTTCCGATAACCAATGTATTCTTAGCTCTTAAGAGCGCTCTCACCGTGGAAGGTTACGAATGCTCGCAGCAGTTCCACATGCGTTTCCCAAAAATGCACTTAAAATGCTACGTGCTACTTCAAGCGTCGACTATCCATTCGCGAAGTGCTGAAATATAACCTTATATGGAGTTCTATTCTGAACGTTTAACCTAATAATCGTCATTTGTTGTGGATTAGAAATCAAGACAAGTCTATATGAATATAAAACACCTATACAGGCTGACAAAATGGCTGAAAAAAAAACTAAACAAGAGAAGATAGGCTACCTTTTAAAAAGATAAAATTAATGTCCTTCCAGAGGAGATAGAGGGAAACAAAGATTTTATTTTTAACAGATTTAAAGGACACCATACAAATAAGGAAAAACAAAACATCTGGAAGGACATGTCACATGCAAACTAACTGCGACCGTGTTCAAAGATCGAGGGTATGCCCAATACATGGCTGGTTTCCGTGCAAGTCGGCAAGTCATTGACCGATTTTTTTTTTTTTTTTTTAATTCATCCTATTTTGCCCGGTCTTTAAAGCATAATTCCCAGATTACTTATTTTATGATTTTTTTTTCATTTGTTTAATTTAGATGTGTATTCCTATTTTTTTCTTCCCTCTTTAATTATTTAATTTATTCATTTAAACAAAACACGAGTACAACCAAATCAAATATATAGTTTACAATCAAAACCTACATTATCTACTTACGTTCAATGTAATCTATTGAATGTAGATAAAAGTGTAATCTGCCCGGTTGTCCTGCAGGTGACCTCATAACTCTGTCTTCTTACAATGCACTTGGGATGATCGATTTACTTCAGAGCACTCTGTAAGTTCTACAAAGATTTTTCAAGTGCTACTTAAGTTACGATGCTTTTGGGAAACAGAACATGATATTAATGATCGATTCGTACAATCGTTTTACGATCAACTTAGGCTTGCGATGCTTTTGGGAAACGCAGCACTGAACTGAGCAGAGTGAAGAGTGTGTCATTGTTCTCTACAGGTTGTGGGATTGTGGAGTCACAGATGAAGGTTTTGCTGCTCTGACTTCAGCTCTGAGATCAAACCCCTCACACCTGAGACATCCTGGATCTGTCTGAGAATAAACTAGGGGATTCAGTTCCTCTGCTCTCTGCTGTACTGGAGGATCCTCACTGTAAACTGGAGAAACTGTGGTAAGATTGTCTCTCTCGATAAACACACACAAACACACACACACACATATATATATATATATATATATATATATATATATATATATATATATATATATATATATATATATATATACAGTATATATTTGTCCTTGGTAAATATATTCTCTTTATTAGTCATGTAAATAGTTTAAACTTTTTTACTCATTGATCAGCAACTTCTTAAACCCATAGCTTGCTTTCTGGTCTAAAGAAGGAGTGCAACCAAACAATTACACATCCACACAACACAAATGAGAGACAAGAGACAATTAAACATACATTTTATTGAGAGCTCATTTTCTGTACAATTAGTTTTACCAGGAAAACCAAAACCAGTAGTTTTACAGTATGATGTGTGATTCATAAACAAATAAATTACAAGTGAGTGATACTTCAGTCCAAATGCACATTAAATAAATACCGGTACTCTGTTAAATCAGTAATGCTTGATTAAACATGCTAATCCTAAAACATTAATGTTATTCCCAGCATGTATGTATGTATATATGTATATATATATATATATATATATATATATATATATATATATATATATATATATATATACTCCACAAACGAGGCAAAACATTACACAAATACACAAAGTATAAATGTTATATTAAAACAACAGTGTTTTTGAACTGACAGATACAACACCCATAGACTTCCATAGGAATCCAGGAATGCGGACATAATGCGGAAGTAAAGTGTTTTATTGCTGTAAATACCATTACAATAACGCAATACAAAACTATAATACATGCTATACAGAGCAGAGCACAAATCTATAAAAAAGGAAAATAAAATAGAAAGCATCATATTATCACGGACAAAAAGGCTTAAGTTTTAAGTTTAAGTATTAAGTTTTAAAGTGATTTTAATATGGTTCCCTAACTGGATTAATTCATTCAATTTCACTGCATGGTATTTGTCCCTCAGTTTTACCTCAAGTACATCCTTTATAAAACAGTGTAGAATATAGTGGGTGGCATTGCTTGTCACTACATTCAAATCACACATTGCAATCTTTAATAAAATGGTAATTTTACACACCGTTTACAGTGTCCTTGTTCTCTACAGGTTGAGGTATTGTGGAGTCACAGATGAAGGTTTTGCTGCTCTGACTTCAGCTCTGAGATCAAACCCCTCACACCTGAGAGATCTGGATCTGACTGGGAATAAACTAGGAGATTCAGACATCAAGCTTCTCTCTGATCTAAAGAATGATCCACATTATAAACTGGAGACACTATTGTAAAGTGGATTATTTATGCAGATTTACAAAATACAGTAATTTTTTTTTTTTAAAATGTGTTAATTACACAACTTTTGTAACCTAATCTAAATCATTTAGACTACTTTGGAATACTAATAAGTATTTCTTGAAGAAGAAAAAATGAAATACATATTTTATTTTGAATTGCATGAACAGGATAAATTGTAATTATTTTGTCTTCTGCGAAAACAGGGAAGTATTCGCTTCTGAAGGGCAGTACTAAATGAAAAAGATGATCTTCAAACAAATTTAAACACATCATCATAATCCTGTCTATCCCAAGTTATTGTTGGAAAGGTATCAAATATGCAGAAGATGCTGGAAAACCCTAAAAATGTGCAATACCTGCAGGATTTTTCTCAGTAACAGTGGAGCAGTTTCACTGCTCAGTTATTTTTCCTGGATCCTGTAATAAACAATATTTGTTGTAATTATTCTGAGAACAGACACAGTCTGAATGGACTACATATGCTATTATCATTTAATCAGTACATAGATGTTGTCCAACAGCAGGTCTGCTTTGACTCTGGGCTGCAGGACATTGTCACAGAAGAATTTTGCAATTATAATTCATTGAGAGAGTAGTTTCTGTTAATCACATCATTCATATAATGTGAATAATCTACTGGACCTTTAGTTTCCACGACGGTAAGTGGGAAGTGTTCTTGACACAATGATCTTTTCACAATGGTCTTGACCAGAATCTCCGACTGTCGCAGCCTGTCGATTCCCCTGTGCGGCACAACAGCTCTGATGTTCTCCTCACCTTTACATCTCTGGCTGTAATATTAATGTACTCTGAATGTATCTCTGCCTGTGTTTGTTCTGAAATGAATCAACTGGTGTGATGTGACTGCAGTGATGTCTCATACTCCATATGTGACTGTTTGTGTGTTTAATTGTATTTTCGTTAGATGGTGAATAAGGAGCCGCTACAGAGACGTCAGTCAACAGAGATTGAAGATACAGAGGCGCCACAGCGATCTCGTGTGTGTGTGACTTCACAGCAGTCTCTTGTTTGGATCTTTTTGTGGGTCTGATTTCTTTTTTAAATTATAGATCAGATTTAAAAATGATGTAATAGAGGTCTTGAACAATCATAAGATTCTTCTATTTGTGATGACCCATGAAAACTGCTGAAGACGCATCTTTTGTAGACTAAACTGGGAATGGTCGCATGTAAAATGTGCTGAAAATTGCTTTGTTATTGATTAAGATATTGCACTGCTTGATTACAATGTTGATGGTGTAACTTCCAATATGTCAATGACAATTAATTATATTTTAATCAACAAGATACAGTGTATATGTTAGTAATTTATTATTTTAGGAAAAGGTGACAAGAATTTACAAGAATGTGATTACAGAAGATTAATAGAAGTATTTTAAAATGTCACCGGCGAATAGTGACGAAGATGATTTCATCAGACATTTGGCGCGCTCTGGCGTAAAGTGACCTGATTGTTTTGCACATCTTCAGCCGCCTCGCCATAGGTGCGTGCAGTTGCCGCAGCACAGCCGATGAGCGTGCTAGATGCTCAGCTACATGTGTCTTATGCAGCGTGCTGTGTAGCGCATTTAAAAAATTTGGCTTCAATATTCTCGAGAAAAGGAGTTTTCCCATAGCGTAGTAGCTAGCTTACACAATAAGGAGACCTCTGAAAGGGTCAGAATTTTTAAATGTTCGTCAGAAAATCAGTAATCTTGACATATCGACACAAAATTACTTCGGAATCATCGACAGCATGTCCTGAAAGTACCTGAGAAGTTTGACCACACCATCACCATAGTGTTCCAGATTTGCAAAACATAAAAAAAAAAAAAAAAAAATAGTCTTAAAAGTTTGTTGAAAATGTGTTTTCTTGCTTGGTTTATGCCAACTCAGCACGGTACCTCATTTGTCATTTTCCATAATTTAGTTTGTCTGCTATTTTTAAGTGAAATTAAAAACTTAAGTTTGGTCAGAAGATCTTTGTAATGACCAGCACAGAAAAAACTGAACAGATTTTTGATATTCAAGAAATCGAAAATAATTATGCAATCAATTATCAAAGCTACTATTATGTTTATATCAATGTTAGAAGCAATTCTGACTTTCACAAGCGCAGTTCTTTACTAATGTTTCAACTTCTAGTCTTTATTCACTAAATATGTCGACTTTATTTTCTAAATTTTCTACTTTAATCTCCAAATGTTTCGACTTTTAATCTCCAAATGTTTTGACTTTAATCTGGAATTGCTTTTTTTACATTGCGGTTTAGGGCTTCCATTGATTTGGTCAACTTTGGTTGTTTTTAAATTGTGCTTTAATTGTATTGTTCTAGGTATCGCACATTTTGTTTGTCAGTGTAAACAATAACATGTTTTCTAGATGCTGATATACATTTAAGAAATAAAATCTTTGGCAACTAACTTGCTAACATTACTTGAAATGTTTGGCTTACATTATCTGTCTGTAAACATAAGCAATTGAAACATATTGTGTGAAGAAACATTATGTAATTTTAATATTAATAAAGTTGTAGTATTAATTAATTTAATGTAATATTCTAAAGTTTGTAATATTCATAATAATATAAATTATGTAACAATATATGTTTAGCCTACTTTAGTTTTTCAGAAATGGTTTGAGCACATATTTCTGAAAGCTATGGCGACATTTCTATAAACAGAACACCACAAAACATGCACATAACACGCAAAACACCATACATCTTTAACAAAAGCAAAATACTATAGAATTTTTTTTGTGGATTTTCATAGGGACTTAAATACTTTTTGTAGCACCTCCTTCTGTCATTAATCCAGCTAGGCTAAGATCTGCTGTGGCCTCCTGTGTATAAGATTTTTTTATGAGAGCATTTCAGTTTTTCCGCCTTTTCCCTTTATTCCCATAGACAGTGTTTATTCCATGGTTTATTCTATTTTGACATTCTCTGTTCTATTTCTAAAACGACCCTCCTCTTCAGCAGCACATTACGTCATGACAATAGCTTCCGGTTCATGCTGCGGTTCCGTAACGTGTTGTCACTGGGCATGTGCGGCTCTCTGTCGGGGCGTCATGGCGGTGCCGTGGAGCCTGTGTTGGAGGAGCAGTGCTGGAGCTGCTGTAGTACTGGACTGGTGTTGTGGGCTCAGCAGAAGAGCTTTTACACACACGGCTTTAGCAGGCAGAAGATGCGCGTCGTCCTTCGTTGTGACACAGGTAACGCGATCACACTGATGATGAAGATGATGAAGGTCACCGGTGTGAGCCAATGAATAACAGATCAGATCACTGCCGTATATTATCACATTAGGTTTGAGATGAGTGCGAATGTCATACGTTGCAATAGTGAAAAAAGTCTTAGATGATTGCAGTTGTGTTTGTAAAGATACTCCTGCCTGAACTGTGTGTTAAAGGTCAAGAACTATATTCATTAGAGACTCACTGCTCAGGTTTTGCCATTCAATGTCACTGGTGGACAAGAATGTTTGACAGGAAGTCTTGTGTTGTGCTTTGCTTGTGTAATTTGTGTTGGCAAATGTTAACACGCTATATCCTGCAAGCACAGTTTGCTTTATTGTTTTGATGGGTACTTTATGTTTTTCAGGTTTTATTTCGGCAGGGCCCTGTACGTAATTTTAACAAACCAATGATCCTTGCAAGGTATGTCAATGTCATGGTGTAAATGTGTACTACTGAGTTAGTACAAATGTGTATAGGTACACTGGGGCTAGTTGTCACTCAGGGAAGGTGTAACATGGGAAAATGTTATGAGTATTACCAATGACCGTTTCAGATAGACCAAAACATGTGTGTTTAAAAAAAAAAGAAGAATTATTGAAAACAAAACTATTTAATTAGTTCAGAAGTTCGAGGTTAGCAGGATATATTTCACTTTAAAGATGTACATAGTTTCTGACAGTAAATGCATTAAAATCTTACAAACTAAAGATTTGTTTAATAATCATGTTCCCCCAAAAAAATAAGCAGCACATCATCACAACATTTATAGTAATTCAAAATGTTTCTTGTGCAGCAATCAGCATTTTCATTATTGTCTAAAGGATTATGTGCATCTGTATATGTATGTATGTATGTATGTATGTGTATATTAGGGCTGTGCAAAAGTTAATTGGGATTAATCGCATTCAAAATAAAATCTGTTACTTGCATAATATATTGTGTGTGTGTATATAATTATTTTGTATATATAAATACCTATGCATGCATGTATATATTTAAGATTTATTTGTGCTTTATATTCTGTGTGTATATATATATATATATATATGATCTATATTCTATAAATATAAATATGTATATATGAATAACACATTTTCTTTTAATATATACATGCATGTGTGTGTATTTATATATATACACAAAATAATTATATACAGCACACACAAATATATTATGTAAACACAACTTTTATTTTGGATGGATTAATTGCAATTAACTTTTGCACAGCCCTAAATATATATATATGCATATACAGGTTCTGTAAATGGGCATAAACATTACAAATATAATTATGTGCTGGGCACTGCCAAGATAAAAGTTTGTGTTTACATTTATTTCATATATATATATATATATATATGCATGTACATGTATATGTGTTATGTGCATGTGTATATATATATGTGTATATATACATGTATATATATATATATATATATGTATATATATGTGTATATATATGTATATGTGTGTGTATATATATATATATATATATATATGTGTGTGTGTGTGTGTGTGTGTATATATATATATATGTATATGTGTGTGTGTGTGTATATATATATATATATATATGTGTGTGTGTGTGTGTATATATATATATGTGTATATATATATATATATGTATATATATATATATATATATATATATATGTATATATATATATACATACACATATATATATATATATATATATATATATATATATATATATATATATATATATATATATACTACATACACATGTATGTGTGTATATATATATATATGTATATATATATATATATGTATATATATATATATGTATATATATATATATATATATATATATATATGTATATGTATATATATATATATATATATATGTATGTATATATATATGCATGTACATGTATATGTAGAAATATTGCATGTCTCTACTGTATTTACATATGTCTATATTTTATATATAAATAATGCATTTTTCTAAATATATACATGCATGTGTGTATTTGTATATACAAAATAATTACACGTCAGTACACAAATATATTATGTAAACTCAAACTTTTATTTTGCGATGAATTACTCATTGATTAATCGTTGCCAGCACTAATAAAAATATATTTAAATGGGTGATTTGGTCAAATGTGTTTATTCTACCCATTCAAACTTGCATTTTAAATGCATAAATATATTGACTTTCAAAAATAAACCAAACCTAAGTGTCAATTTGTCAACTGTCCCTTATTTATAGATTTATTCATACATGCACATTGTTTTTTTTTAATATTAATAGCTAGTATTGTTAGTATAGTATTGTACTAATAACTTTTATTGTGTTCATTGAATCTTTTTTTCCATGTTTGTCTCAGACACAGGTCTAGATGTCTGTTCTCAACTCCTCGGGTCTGGTTGCAGTTTACACAGTGATGCAAAGTTAAAAGATCCTTCTCACTTGCACAAAAGGACTTGCAAGATTTATACGAAGACATAAAAAAGGTATGGCAAGAATTCTGCATAGGACTACGTAGCATTTACCACTCAACATTGTTTTTCTTGTCCACTGTTGTTTTATGAAGTATTATATTTAGTAATCTTCTCTGAGATGTTTTATGCTCTTCTATGCCCTCAAACTGACCTTGTTGAACGTGTGTTCAGCAGCTGCTCGTCTCTAAAGCAGAGCTCAAAGCACTCTGTGATTATTACTTTGATGGGAAAGGAAAAGCCTTTCGACCAATGATTGTGATCTTGATGGCTCGAGCTTGTAACGTCCACAGCAATAAAGAGGGGTGAGAAAGACTTCAGTGTGTGTGTGTGTGTGTTTTTAATGTGATGCATCAGTCAGTGTTAATATGGCACATCTGATGTCCTCAGGGTTTTGCTGCCGGCGCAGCGCTCTATCGCTATGATCTCTGAGATGATCCACACTGCCAGTCTGGTGCACGATGACGTTATTGATGACTCGGACACAAGACGTGGGAAAAACACCATTAATAAATTGTGGGGAGAGAAAAAGTGAGTAACTGTGATTTTCTGCTGTTGATCGCACGTTTTGGTACTTTGTTGATGTCTAATTTGAAATCTGAAGGAAAATCAGTTGAGAATATGGAAGCTTGTTTCCGCCAGGCAATAAGAATAATCAAAAATGCTTCTTCTTTTTATTTATTTTTTCTTCAAAATTGAAAGTTTAACACCTGTTTTCACAAACACTAAGTTTAAGCTATTCCCAGACTAGAATGCTTGTTTGAGCTATTGTAATTGAAAGCAACTTGCACTGATATCTTAAAATATGTCAGTTTCATTATTTTGTCTCAAGATGAACAGCAGTAATGTTTTTCTCAGACACGTTCATAAAAGCTACTTAAATGTCTTAATTGAACTAACGCCTAATCCTGGCTTAATCTAAGCTCTGTCTGTCAAACTGGGCCTATATCTCCCAATTCAGACTTTGTATAACTCCGGATAAACTTGGACTTTGTATAACTCAATGCCGAGTTAATCTTACGATTCTGAGAGAAACAGTTGCATTTCATTCTGAGAAACAGTCGCATTTCTGTGATGGACATAGGGTTGCCAACTGTCCGAATTAGCCGGGACGTCCCGTATTCTGGGCCTAATATATTTGTCCCGTACGGGACCTCCCTTGTCCCGATTAAATAGACTGCTACACTGATCTGAGCACTGACTGAGACAACAGACACACACGCACTGACACCGAGTCATTATCGCAATCACAGCCCACACTCATGCGCATCAGACCATACCAATTACAAACTCTACATTGAAAATTAGACTAATTATTCTTTTGGGACAAACCATTGTTTGATTTGCAGAATCCTCTGCTGTCTGGATCCTCCCGGTTTGATCCGAGTCTCTGCGCTTAACGGCAAATCCCTTTCACTCCCTGTCACTGATTTCGGCAAATCAATTTTGGTGAATTCAAAAATGGGATAATTGTTCACAAGTCCAACATTAGAAACGCAAGAAAACATGAACTCTTCCTGGGGGATTAATATGATGTGATTTGTTGCCGAAGAAACAGTTTTAAATGTTTTAAATTTAAATGTTTTTTTTTTTTAGTCAGGATTCTTTGATGAATAGGTTCAAAGTAGATTAATCCGAAATAAAAAAGCTTTTGTAACATTATAAATGTCTTTACTGTTACTTTTGATTACCTAGTTTATTGCGTCATTGCTTAATAAATGTAGGCTATTACTTTCTTTAATTTAAATTAAATGTATAATGTTACAAAACCTTCTATTTTAGATAAATGCTATTATTTTTAAATTTGTTTAATCTTACTTTTTGTGTGACCTTAAAATTCGTTTTAGAATTAATGTGTGCATAAATAGGTTAACCAAAAACTGTTGATGTCTGAGAACCTTTTAAACGCATACGAACATGAAATTACATATAGACCTACTATGTGAAACAGTACAAATATTTTGAGTGTCAATTATTTTCATGTAAAGAACCACGATTGTCCCGCATTTTTCTTTTCTGAAGTTGGCAACCCTAGATAGACTGAATTCTGTGATCGGCAGATCGGTGGTTTTCAACTGTTGGTCACACATTTCGGTTCTGTGTTGATGTCTAATTTAAAATCTGAAGGAAAATCAGTTGCGAATACGGAAGCTTGTTTCCGCCGGGCAATAAATAAAAAAACTAAACGTAATTGCGACTTTTTATCTCACGATTCTGACTTTCCTTCTTGCAATTGTAAATTTCGAGGAATTTTTCCTCAAAATTGCAAGTTTATATCTTGCATTTTAGATTTATAACTCGCAATTGTGAGTTTCTCACAGTTCTTAGAAATACAGTCGCAATTCTGAGAGGCATTCTGACTTATTTTTTTGCAATTACAAGTTTAAATCTCTCAATTTCTAGAAAAGCAAGCATTGCGAGATATGAAAACACAATTTTTTATATTTCACAGTTGGCTCCCTATAGAGAATTGGCTTCTATAGAGAATTGAATAATGTTGTCATTCAATGAAAATAATAGTATTTGTATCTGAATTTGTTAGGCTATCCTAGCTGGAGATTTCATTCTGTCTGCGGCCTCCATGGCATTAGCGCGGATTGGGAACAATACAGTAGTTTCTGTGCTGTCACAAGTTATAGAAGACCTTGTACGAGGTACGTCTTACAGATTCATGCATGAGGCTTGTTTTATACAGTGGACCTGCTATTTATATTTTTCATTGATCAATTCCAGGTGAATTCATGCAGCTAGGGTCTAAAGAGAATGAAACAGAGATTCAAGCACTACCTTGAGAAAACCTTCAAGAAGACTGCAAGTCTCATTGCAAACAGTTGTAAGGCAGTATGTACGTTCCGTTTTAACAATAATAAGTTGAAGTTCAGAGCTGAAAGAATTTGAACACCTGCATTATTTCTTATGAATTTTAGGTGTCAATTTTGGTGAATTCTGATCCTGAGGTGCATGAGATAGCCTATCAATATGGACGAAACGTTGGTATTGCATTCCAGGTAATTTTTTCATTTATATGTGAAATCTGTTTACATGTTTCACTTGGTTGAAATAGCATCTAGTCTATCACTATTCACACTTGCTATAATAGCATTTGATTTTATTAAGCATTTAATCTACACAGTGTAAATAGACGTAGTTGTTGTTTGCAGGTTATTTGTAATGCAGTGGTCTGTGATTACCAAGTTAACAATGGTTCTTGTTTTGCAAATTCAGGAAGTAATTGTAGTTAATATTAATTATAACAGAAACTTTAGCAGTAGAAGTATCCTCTGGTTAGTTATGCACCAGAATGAAAATTCTGCGCCGAAACTGAACATTCACAATGCACTTGGCAATTATTATTATTATTTTTTTAATTGCCTGTAAATCAAAAATTATATTGTATTTTAAATTAATCTGATTTGTTTAGTAATAAATAAAATAAAAAAAATTAAAACTGAGTTGTACAAACATTTAAATTGTACATAAGGCGGTTTTTATATCAAATTTTAAATACAATATATTGTTCCTACTCAAATTTGCTGGTGAAATATAAACATTTATATTTCTTATATATTTAGATTGTAATTTATTTTCATGACAGATTTATTCAAACATATATTAAAATAAAAAGACAACAGGCTAAGTAAATATATATTTAATATGTAATGCATTGTATGCATTAAGAAAATGCTGCTCTCTAGAGCTTACTCTGGAGCTGTTGCTGAAATAATAATTTTTGTTTGAATTTTCGGGATAAAATTTACAGAATTTGAAAATTGAGAAACTAAAAATTGCTGTATCGGCTAAAAATGATCTGGTTCTTTCAGTTCTAGATATAAAGGCATATAAGTCTTACTTCACCCTGTCATTGCTTGCTCAAACAGCTTGTCTGATAGATTGCAGTTCTGTTAATAGCATGTCATGCCGCAACTTTAAGCAGTAAAAATTTGGGCCAAACTTTTAGGTTGTGACCGCATATTTTAATAAATCTGTGCTGTTAAAGTTGAATTCTTTCATTACAAATGATTGATTACAGGTCACATTGGTTTATTATTATTATTATTATTATTTATTTATTTATTTCAGGCAATGGCACAAAAAGTACAAGGCAGACAAAATGTTTGTTAAATCATACAGTGCAATAGGAAACAAGAAGAAAAAAAAAAACAGAACATATCTATATATATATATATATATATATATATTTTTTTTATATATATATTTTTTCTTTCTTTTTTTCCTTTATTTCTCTTTTTCTTCTTTTTTTATTTTTCTTTGACAATCGAATTCTGCCTGAAACGGAGTGGAGAAGAAAACGTATTTAATCCCACCCTAGTTCACCACTTGGTGATTAATACATTAAGCTTCATTATTACTTTGGTCACGATTGTTTACATACATATTTTGTATCATGGTGGCGTTACCACAGCAACAAGAATTTATTATAACAACATTACCAACAATTTAAGAAGAATAAACAATGCCATCTTGAATTATTATGTTTAAAGTCAGGTAAAATAGAAGTTGGTTGTCTTTTTCAGCTTGTGGATGACGTTCTGGACTTCACGTCCTGTGCAAACCGCCTGGGGAAGCCGTCAGCTGCCGATCTTCAAACTGGGTCTGGCCACCGGACCTGTTCTGTTTGCTTGCCAACAGGTACGACAGCTGAACACATCTGTGTGCTCACATTATGATGTCACTTCCCTGAAGTACAGAAAGGGGAATCAGGTCTAATGGTTGACTTGGTTTATTACAGCCATAAACATAATTGTAAAACAGTTTGGATTCTATGAAGATCTCCCAACCAGTTTCACTCTTTTATCACTGTTTAGTTTCCTGAGCTGCCTGCATGCAATGATAATGAGGCGCTTTAGCTTTGATGGAGATGTGGATCGAGCCTGGCAATATGTCCTGAAGGTAAGGAGAATTTGTGTTGTATCAGGTGAATCTCATGAAAACATGTCCAGGGGCTGCTTTCATAAAACATTAAGATTAGTCATCCAAGTTTTTGATAGCAAGTCATCCATTTTTTCTCTTAGACTGTTCATACAAGTCTGTTACATCAAACGTAGATTTGTCTAATTTGGTACCAAAAAATACGATTTGATTACCCCTAACTAACTCCTAGTTGGTCATACTAGTTCTTAAGAACAGTCTTAACTTAATGGCTGTTTATGCAACCGGCCCAGGTCACATTTCCATGGAAGTTTGTTTCCGCCAGGAATGCAAGATTTTACGAAAAGACAATTGCAACTTTTTGTGCAATATAAAGTCATAATTAGTTTTATTGAGTTGACTAAAGTCAGAATCGTGACATATAAACTGACAATTCTGAAAGAAAAATACTTTATATCATGCAATTCTGACTTCATAACTCGCAATTGCAACTTTATATCACACAATTTTGAGAAAAAAGTCAGAATTGTGAGATAAAAAGTCGCATTGACATTTTATATTTTTATTCCTAGGCGGAAACAAGCTTCCAAAGATTTCACCCCAATATTAAAAGAATAAAGGCAGTAAAGACATTTCCCCCCAAAAGTCTCATTGACTCTAACAGATGTTTTCTTTTAGCGTTGATTGATATTCTCCTTGAGATCATTTACTGTAATACTGTCATTTTTACAATATTCAGAATCAGGGATGCAAACTTGTCACCTTGACACCAAATGGGTCATTTGTGTAAACTGTGTAGAACCCATCGGTTTTTAAAATTGCAGTGTGACGCCTCATCCGATGATGAACAACTTAAAGCTGACTCTGTCCAAGCATGTAGGCTACTACTTCTCACCGCACTGGCACCCAGTTTGCTCGTCTAAATTGTTAAGGTTTTGTTTACTGTGTGTGATTTATTTAAAGGTGCTATATGTATTTTTAGCGGCCTCTATCAGTGATGTTTCAGATTTAGGTTGGGCGATGTCTACCAATTTGGCATCGCACGATGTCTACCATGAAACATGGCGATGGACGATGACATCGGCAGAGGGTTGGGTATCATTCCCATATGCTCATTTGCTGTAAATATTTTCCTCTATATCTCAGTCGCCGATTTCGATTTCAGCACACGATTGTACAGTGACATGATAGCTGCCAGATTCAAACTGCGTGATCTGCGCTATGGCTGGTACTGAGCCAAAGGCGGACGCAGCTGTCAGTAGCCTATATCACAGGCTATGTCACAACTGTTCAGTGTTTTTAACTACACTATGTTTATTTTACGTTTCAGACATTTTAAATACATATAATTTATAGCAAAAAAATACATTTATGGTTTGTAAAATACACAACTGTGTCATGTTCGACGAAACTGTCGTCAAATATATTTGAATGGATAGTAAATCAGTTGAAATCACAGTAATATTGTGAAATATTATGACAATTTAAAATGACTTTTTAATGTTAATATATATTAAAATGTAATTTATTCCTCTGAAAAAAAGCTGAATTTTCAGCATCACTACTCCAGTCTTCAGTGTCACATGATCCTTCAGAAATCACTCTAATATGATGATTTTATACTCCAAAAACATGTATGATTATTATCCATGTTAAACAGTTTTTTACATTTTTATTTCAGGATTCTTTGATGAATAAAAAAAGTTCAAAAGAACAGCTTTTATCTGAAATGGAAAGCTTTTGTTACATTAAACACTACCCTTTAAAAAGTTTATGGTCAGTAAGAATTTGTATTTTATTTTTGGGGAAATAAATAAGAAATCAATACTTCTATTCATCAAGGATGAGTTACATTGATCAAAAGTTACAGTAAAGACATTTATAATGTTAGAAAAGATTACAATTAAATAAATGCTGTTCTTTGAACTTCTTAGTCAAAGAATCCTGAAATAAAAATTAAAAAACTGTTTTGAACATGGATAATGATCATACATGTTTGAACCTTACCGACCTTAAACTTTTGACCGAGTAGTGTAGAATCTTTAAGTATACGTAGGAAAAGCAAATCTAATGAAACATGTACCAAGTAAATGCACCAGAAGCTTCCTAATATGTATTTTTTCGTATACAAAAGTTCCACTGATAAAATTAAAGATATAGTAAAAGTCTTTGGACTTAAATCTGTCATAAAAATAAAACAAACCTTTATCTGATGGTGTCAGGCTATTGTTGCAAGAAATGTATACTGAAATAGTGAATCAGTTGTATTATAGCCATAAATTGTGGTAAATTTGATTTATATATGTTGTTGCAATGTTGTTTCTTTGGCTTCAGTGTGTGAATTTAATCAGTCCCAGTGACAGCAGATGAAAATGATTCTGTTTATACTGTATAACACAAGTGCTGATTAATGAGAGTAGTCATTGACAAAGAAATAAATTGTTTTTATATACTTTTTTATTATACTGTCTTTATGTATTCACATAAGACATGTACTCATATACAAACAATATACATATTAAATCTTGGAAATTATACAAAATTTAGCAAATATGCAACTTGAATAGTCCATTTGGTCTAAGCTGCCTGGATCTGACTGTTGATTGCTGATTTTGATAGCCATCTGCTGCTTTTCTTGTGGGACGGACCTGTCCACTCCTGCACTGTCCTGTTGAAGGAACAGACACAATAATGTAGCGCTGACCAGATTTAATGAGGGATTTCTAAAGAAAATCTGAAGAAAAGTTGATTCTCCCAATTCGATATGAGGGGTCTGAAGTGAAAAGAATTTGATATGATATGTAATGATTCGCATTATCATTCCGGATTAAATTATAAGTATTTTGTTGCTAAATCTTAGTAAAACTGAGAGATAGGAGGGTCTAGTAAATGCTCTTTCTCTGGGTCGGCTGGGACCTGGACTAAAGTCTGTTCTGAGTTCTCTGGTTCGGATTGTGAAGTGGTTACCAGAGGTGCTTGGGACGGTTGTCAGGGCCTCAGTTCAAGACAATGCTTTTGTGGAGGTGCCTGACATAGATCTGCATCCTGTTGAAAGAACAGATATCATGCAATGCTGGGCAGGTTTAATGGGTGCTTCTTAGACGAAATCTAAAGGCAAGTCTTTTTTATCATTTTTAAATATGAAAGGATTTTAAATTGAGGACCTTGAAAACATAGTAGCATAGTTAAAGGCAATGTTTACTTGTTTGAAAAATAAGTAAAAGCTAGTGATATAAGGGACTTACAGAAGCTTCTGTGCTCCATAGAGACACACTCATCCTCCGTCTGGTCATGGGTGCTCTCTCTGGGGAGACTTCGTGGTTGCTGTGGGAACACGGTGGAGAAAGTGTTCTCTCTGGGGTCTTAGCAGGCACAGACACTGCCTTTCGCATATTCTTCTGCTGATGCCCCCACCAGTCCCTCAACTTCTCCCTCTGCTTCCTTGGGATCCTGACTTTTGCGGGAGACTCATTTTGTGAATGCTGCTTCTGGAGGAGCTCAGGGTTCTTAGGATCTTTCATTTCGGGAGATCTTGTCAACAACAAGTACTCCCTGTGTGCAACAAACAGCTGCTATCTCAGGCTCAGGGATCTTTTTATTTTGCCTCTTTGTGGAGATGTCAGGCATGGGTGGTCCCTGCAGAAAAGTGTAAGGCTTCTGCTGCAGCAGCTCCTGCCTTAATGGCTTCAGGATCTTCAGTTTGGGTCTAGCTCCCATCTTGTCCTGCATGGATGCTCCATGTGGGGAAGATGTGAGCACCTTTGAGGACTCCCACTGGTGCCCTCTGTACAGACTGGATGGGCATGGGTGTTTCAAAAGAGGACATTATCAGGTGTTTAGTCAAATGTACAGGGATCCTGAGTCTGTCCTCTTTGTTTTGGACCCTATTGGGACAGGGGCTCCCTGTGTGGATCTGGCTGGCACAGGGGCTCCAGCTGTGGATCTGACGGGCACAGGTGCTCCCTCTGTGGATCTGCTGGCACAGGTGCTTCCTCTTTGGATCTGGCAGGCACAGGTGCTCCAGCTGTGGATCTGGCGCGGCACAGGTGCTCCAGCTGTGGATCTGGTGGACACAGGTGCTCCAGCTGTGGATCTGGCGGGCACAGGTGCTCCAGCTGTGGATCTGGCTGGCTCAGGGTGCCCCAGCTGTCGATCTGAGCGGGCTCAGGTGCTCCAGCTGTCGATCTGGCGCGGCCTCAGGTGCTCCAGCTCGCGGATCTCGGCGGGCTCAGGTGCTCCAGCTGCGGATCTGGCGGGGCTCAGGTGCCCCCAGCTGTGGATCTGACGGAGTCAGGTGCCCAGCTGCGGATCTGGGCGGGCACAGGTGCTCCAGCTGCGGATCTGGCGGCACAGGTGCTCCAGCTGCGGATCTGGTGGGCACAGGTGCTCCAGCTGCGGATCTGGCGGGCACAGGGGCTCCAGCTGTGGATCTGGTGGGCACAGGTGCTCCAGCTGCGGATCTGGCGGGCACAGGTGCTCCAGCTGCGGATCTGGCGGGCACCAGGTGCTCCAGCTGTGGCTCTGGCGCGGCACAGGTGCTCCAGCTGTGGATCTGGTGGGCACAGGTGCTTCCTACTCTGGATCTGGTGGGCACAGGTGCTCCAGCTGTGGATACTGGCGGCCCAGGTGCTCCAGCTGTGCGATCTGTGGCGGCACAGGTCGCTCCAGGTCTGTGGATCTGGCGGGCACAGGTGCTCCAGCTGTGAATCTGGCGGGCACAGTGCTCCAGCTGTGGATCTGGCGGGCACAGGTGCTCCAGCTGTGGATCTGGCGGGCACAGGTGCTCCAGCTGCGGATCTGCGCGGCACAGGTGCCCCAGCTGCGTATCTGGCGGGAACAGGTGCCCATGCTGCGGATCTCGCGGCACAGGTGGCCCAGCTGCGGATCTGGCGGGCACAGGTGCCCCTGCTGCGGATCTGGCGGGCATAGGTGCTACAAGCTGCGATCTGGACGGCAAGGTGCTCCAGCTGCCGCGATCTGGCGGGCACAGGTGCTCCAGCTGCGGATCTGGAGGCACAGGTGCTCCAGCTGCGGCTCTGGCGGGAACAGGTGCTCCAGCTGTGGCTCTGGCGGGCACAGGTGCTCCAGCTGTGGCTCTGGCGGGCACAGGTGCTCCAGCTGTGGAACTCCGGCTGGGGCACCTGTGCCCGCCAGATGCCAAGGAAGCACCTGTGCCCGCCAGGATGCGGGCCGACACCTGTGCCGCCAGAGCCACAGCTGGAGGCACTGTGCCCGCGAGCACTGACAGCTGCTGTGCCTGCCAGATGCAGGCCGCTGCACCTGCCGCCAGAGTGCACCAGCACACAGGTGCTCCGGCTGCTGGCTCTGGCGGGCACAGGTGCTCCGGCTGTGGCTCTGGCGGGCACAGGTGCCCCGGCTGTGGTATCTGGCGGGCACAGGTGCCCCGGCTGTGGCTCTGGCGGGCACAGGTGCCCCGGCTGTGGCTCTGGCGGGCACAGGTGCCCCGGCTGTGGCTCTGGCGGGCACAGGTGCCCGGCTGTGGCTCTGGCGGCAGCAGGTGCCCGGCTGTGGCTGTGGCGGGGCACAGGTGCTCAGCTGCTGGATCTGGCGGGCACAGGTGCTCAGCTGCGGATCTGGAGGGCACAGGTGCTCCAGCTGCGGCTCTGGCGGGAACAGGTGCTCCAGCTGTGGCTCTGGCGGGCACAGATGCTCCAGCTGTGGCTCTGGCGGGCACAGGTGCTCCCAGCTGTGGAACTCCGGCTGGGGCACCTGTGCCGCCAATGGCGGAGAGGAACGCCTGTGCCCGCCAGATCCAGCAGCCGGAGCCTGTGCCCGGCCAGAGCCACAGCTGGAGCACCTGTGCCGGCAGATCCACAGCTGGAGCACCTGTGCCTGCCAGTGCCACAGCCGCCACCTGTGCCCGCGCAGATCCACAGCCGGGCACAGGTGCTCCAGCTGTGGCTCTGGCGGCACAGGTGCCCGGCTGTGGGCTCTGGCGGGCACAGGTGCCCCGGCTGTGGCTCTGGCGGCACAGGTGCCCCGGCTGTGGCTCTGCGCGGGCACAGGTGCCCCGGCTGTGGCTCTGGCGGCGCAGGTGCCCGGCTGTGCTCTGCCGGTCACAGGTGCCCCGGCTGTGGCTCTGCGTCACAGGTGCCCGGCTGTGGCTCTGCCGGCACAGTGCCCGGCTGTGGCTCTGCCGGGCGCAGGTGCCCGGCTGTGGCTCTGCCGGCACAGGTGCCCCGGCTGCTGCTCTGCCGGCACGGTGCCCCGGCTGTGGCTCTGCCCGGGCACAGGTGCTCCCTGTGTGGCTCTGCCGGGCACAGGTGCTTCCTCTCTGGATCTGGCGGGCACAGGTGCTCGGCTGTGGCTCTGCCGGGCACAGGTGCGGCTGTGGCTCTGCCGGCACAGTGCCGGCTGTGGCTCTGCCGAGCACAGGTGCTCCGGCTGTGGCTCTGCCGGGCACAGGTGCTCCGGCTGTGGCTCTGCCGGGCACAGGTGCTCCGGCTGTAGCTCTGCCGGGCACAGGTGCTTCCGCTCTGGATCTGCCGGGCACAGGTGCTCCGGCTGTGGCTCTGCCGGGCACAGGTGCTCCGGCTGTGGCTCTGCCGGGCACAGGTGCTCCGGCTGTGGCTCTGCCGGGCACAGGTGCTCCGGCTGTGGCTCTGCCGGGCACAGGTGCTCCGGCTGTGGCTCTGCCGGGCACAGGTGCTCCGGCTGTGGACTCTGCCGGGCACAGGTGCTCCGGCTGTGGCTTTGCCGGGCAGGTGCTTCCTTTCTGGACCTGGTGGGCAACTTACTTTAAACCTGACTTTCTTGCGGCTATTTGAGGTTAATGAAAACAAGCATGTCATTAAACGCAACATTTATAGAAATCAAACTTTACCTCATCCATGACAACTAATTTTCAGTTCCCGTCTGACTGATTTATCCACGGTGGAGTTGAAAACAACAGTCCCATCATTACGCGTTCTTGCACCGTCGTCAATGAAGCAAAGCCGTTGTTGTTGTTTGAGATGTAGACCTTGAGCACACATGCCAATCTTAGGTATTGCAGCTTTAAATAGAGATCTAGCGCTAAAATGTTTTGAAATCAAGCTGGGCGCTTGTTGCCACTGCTATCAGCTGCATGGCTTGCGCAGTCTTCACTCGACGCGCACGCACTTCAATCGCCGTGCGTGTCGGAGACTCTATTCCATTCCTCTATTTAGCGAATATAAGTCCCTTTAAACATTCCACACACATCACAATCACGATGATTTTTTTTTATGAATAAATTGGATTATCCAAAGCGTCCGCGGTATAGCCTGCCTACTTAGGCTAATATTTGTGCAACCTTTGAGCTAAAAAAAAGTGCATTCATCTTTGCATGACGCGGGCCATAAAATGAATGCCGACGGGCCGGATGTGGCCTGCGGGTAGAGTATATATAGAGAAATTGTGCGGTGTCACACTGGTGGACCAACTAAAATCTGTGCGGACACGACTGTGCACAAGATGGAGCGGAACGTGGAAAATCAAGTAGGCCTATACTATACCCCGGTCCTTGAATTTTCTAAAAAAATAAAAACGTATACCCAGTGGAAATCCATAAGAAGAGGAAAGGGAGGCTGAGAGCCTCCTTGAAATGTGTCTAAAATGAGCAATGAAGCTAAAAAAGTTAACTGTTATTTTTATTAATTAACCTTCTAATGTGAATAACTCAACTGCACTTAATGTAAATGTATATAGGCCTAGTCATTTTTTATTATGCCGGCTGTCAGAGTGATTGATTAAACAAATCAGCTTAAAGCAAATAAGCTTTCAGTATCACTTCAGTGTGTCATCAGATCTGCTGTCGTTTTGTCATTTGAATATAAATGATCATCAATTATATATATAAAAAGATTTGATCATTATTGATTCACAAATCATGCTCTTGTGGAAATTGTAGAAAATCGCAAGAGACAACTTCTCACATGAGCACACAAATGCGTGTGTTGTTTATTTTTCTCCAACAACCAAAACACAAAATGGCGCTGCCAAGCGTCATGACGTCATCACGCATAAAGAACATTTAAAGGGGCCACGATCCCTGAACAACAGTGAGGAACAATGCAAAGAAGAAAGGTGAATTATGTATGTCACTACAAGTCACTACACTCTCATTTCCACACAAACCACTAGCATTGCCTATTTTTTTATCTAAATGTAGCTATACAATAAACTATACAATAACATTCCACAGTTTAAGCAAATTCTTCTTCAAATTATGAAAATATTAAAATTCAGATCCCCAAAACCCAGTGTAAAAAATACAGCCTACTTACACAATCGCAGACTAGCTACAAAAGAATAATAATTGCGCTGCATTCACTGTAGGCCTATCTCACTGACCGTTCTAAAGCTAAGGAATCCTTTATGACGACATAATAGAGGCGCGACTTTGTGAGAAAAAGGAAACCTATGCTCTTTTGTTGTATTAAAAGTGAACATGAAATACAATCAAAGACTTAGGCCTACTTAGATCTTTTAATTCATGGTTGTTGATGCACAACACTAGCGCTGTTTATTTGTTAGCATTTGCAGCTGGTGCATAAACAAGAGCAAGTAAAGCTGCGAATGGGTAGTAGCCTATCCATTTTATTATGAAGCATAACAGACCACTCAAAGAAAATTAATCAACAGATATTACAATAAAAGCCCATTTCTGAAACAGAATATAATTCACAAAAAAGTTTCTATATAGACTATATGGGTTTTGTTTTCTTTTTGTATAGCCGAGTTTATCAACATTATCAGATGAGGAAGAGTGCTGTCATTAGTCATTTGTCATTAGAACATCAGCAGGACGTTGATTAAAATAAACAAGTCGTTAATATTACATGACTTACATTTTGCTCTATATCGCCAATGAAAATAGTTCCAAATAAATCTATAAATCGTTACGCATCTTTGAGAAACTGTTTCCATGACTGAAAACTTTCCATAAGTTTAGCGGCTTTAGATGCTCTCTGAAGCGCAAACAGACGAGCGAAACATAACGATGTCTTTATAAAAAATAGATAAATAAATAAATAAAAAACCCTCCTGCTCTTAGGTTTTAAACCATTACTTTTGTTGTAATGTAGCCTATTGATTGGGAAACGTAAAATGATAAAAGGAAGATTTAAAACGCAACGCCGAAGTTTATGAAACCGAAGGTGCAAATTAAGATGATATTTTAGAGAATTAGCTGTTGGTGGTGCTCACGACTAAATTTGTCATTTTGTGTTTATGAGAAAAATACTAACAATAATAAGGCTAGAATACGCTAAAATATACTAGGCCAAATGTAAAATGTTTTTATTTATAGAAAGACGACTTCCCGTTTTCACCAGGTAGAGATTGCATGTCTTTGTGTGGCTGGATGTTGACAATAACGTTCTTGCTGAAATGACGCAGACTGTGAAAGGGAATTGCCGCTAGTTCTGATCAGTGATCCGCGACAAAGGATCAGTGTAAAGTGTAGGATTTCGTATACAGAACCGTGCGACCTCAACACATGTAATGTAGCCTATTAATAGTGTTTATAAGCGTTAATAGGAATCTTATCATTAATAATAGTATAAATAATCAACTAATAATCTAATAATACATACATGTATATGAATATACATTATATATATATATATATATATATATATATATATGTTGTGTGTGTGTGTGTATATGTGTGTGTATATGTGTGTGTGTGTATATATATATATATATGTGTTGATTCTAAGATTATTAGTTGAATATATAGCCTAAACTATTATTAAGATTCATATTAACGCTTAAACACTAATAATAGGCTACATTACTACCTTGTTTTTCTTGTGTTTGTCAATGTTGCTGTTACAGGAGGCATTTTTAAATAAGCGTGTTCGGGTCGCACAGTCCTACCGTAAAAGACAAAAGGTCCCTTATTAAACCCAAATTGTCCCGTAAAGTCAATAGTAGCCTATGTGTGGCATACGCAGGAATATGAATACAGCTTTAAAGGGGTTTTGCATATGGCCACCTGAATATGAGAGACCATGAGTGATATCAACACTTCTGTTCGTGAAGACTTTACACTGATGCTTTGTCGGCTGATCAGAACTAGCGGCAATTCCCTTTCACAGTCTGCGTTATTTCAGGCAAGAACGTTACTATTGGCCTTTAAATTGTTGATAATGGGATTAATTATTATTATTATGATGTTGAGTTGGAAAGTTTTGGTGTGGAAATGTTCTATGAGGAAATAATGTCACAAGGACATTTTCTTGTTAATCTTCCTAAAAATAGGCTTCATTTTCTTACAGCAAAATACAATATCAGTTTGATTTGTGGTGAAAAATGTGGAGAAAGTAATATATTTAAAACATTTTCAGTTTAGAAATATTTTTTTCAGTGATGTATGTTTTTTCACTCAATTTTAAAACAAGTTTTTTTTTTTTTTTTTAAAAGCGTTTTAGTATGTTCATTTAAAAAAAAAAAGAGATTTCTTTTCTAGATTTATTGGAATTAATAAATGTATAATGCATCCCATCATTTTGTATTTAAGTGTTCCTCCTAGTTGAAAAAGGTTTCTGGTGCGTGAGTCCTGGTGGTAATCCTCCTTGTGTTGTGTGTTGTGGTTCTCAGAGTGACGGTGTGGAACAGACTAACTACCTCGCTCAACGCTACTGTCAAGAGGCCATCCGTCAGATCAGCCGTCTGAGGCCGTCGACAGAACGAGACGCTCTCATCCGATTGACCGAGCTGATGCTGCGCAGAGACAAGTGAAGCTGCACACACACACACAGCTGCACCTCTGCAGGGCCCGGGGACACGCTACCGTACTGTAATCACAGAGCCCCGACCTCCGCTGACCTCTGCAGAGGGGTTTCACTGGTACAGGAGGACGAACTCTACGAGATCATTGTAATTCCAGGTGTAGCACAGCTGTGCTACTGTCACTGTGTGTGTCCATTACAGACGCTCACTTCAACATCCGTCCACATTACGAAAGGCCGAACGTCTTTGATTCCTGTGTAAGTGCTCAATAACAACCAAAGGCCTTAAACCTCACTGGCTATTTACGTAAATTAAAGAAGCTATTTTTTAAAGTAGACAGCCTCTTGACTTTTTTTTCTGATGAAAAAGAAAATTACAAAATAATTTTAAAAAGAAGTCTCTTACACTCACCAAGAAAGCATTCATTTAATCACAAATACAATCACAATCTGTGATCAAAGCTGCATTTTCAGCATCATTACTTCAGTCTTCAGTGTCACATGATCCTTCTGAAATCAAACAGTTTTGATAATTATCAATGAACACAGCACTTTTATTTTGTTGTAAAAGTCACTTTTGATCAATTTAATGCATCCTTGCTTGATTAAAATGTATACATTTCTAAACAAACTTCAGTTTGGCACGGAAAAATTTAAATAAAGGTAATTGACTTTTTTTAATAGAAACTTAAAAAGGAGGAAAGTCAGAATTGCAAGATATAAACTCACAATTGGCTTTATGCACAGCTTCACTACTTCCTGAACTTAAGCCAGCTCCTTGTTTCCTGTCTGCCATTATTGGCCAAGCTTGATTAATTCAGGTGTGTCTAATTATTGTAGCCATGACTACTGAGGTCAGGCACACCTGAACTAATCAATTTGTCCAATAGAGGGAATGCACGTGACGTCACCGTCGGCCGGAGTGCTGCAGTTTCTCACAGTGAGTGGCAAAAAGACTGAGCGGCTGTATATGTTTTCAGCATGAATGCCGCAAAAAACAAACACAACACATATAAAGTGGGAAAGAGCTTTGCGATTGACTGTACAACTAGATTTGACAAAAAATCTGGAGGTATATTTTTACAGACTGCTATAGAAAGAGGAGCAAATGGATCGCTGCAATTTACAGAAACAACTGGACTCCAGTCAGCGAAAGGTGGATCTGCAGTTATCATTTTGTGACAATATGCTGAATTTAGCTGGAAAACCATACCCATATAGTTTGTATTGTTATATATATATCTTAACAACTCATCCATTAAATATATATCATTGCATATTCTGCATTATTGGATGTTTTTTAACAAACACTGACAAAAAAAACCTACGTTTTAGGCTGGACGATATGATATGATATATTTAGGCTATATATAACACTGATATAAGTGATCACCCAGATTTAGACCTACCTATATTGTATTTATATAAAGCGTTCACAGGCAAATTTGCTTTATGTTTAGGTCTACATTGCTTTTATTTCCTCAGTGTCGAAATCAGGCAAACATAAATGTCTGGCAACAGGATTCCTGGCTGCATGTCAATATTCGGATTGGATCTTTAGTAAGTTGTAAGGAACATTATTGAGTCCAACATTTAGTTTAAATTGATAAAATTGTTCGTTTTAGTTGCATTTTCGCAGTTTCCCCTATTAAATCAGGTCACGAAGCAGATCTTTTGCCACTCAGTCAGGCTGAGGGGGTTGTTCCGGCGGGAAAGTGACGTCAATGCATTCCCTCTATAATGCCAGACAGGAAACAAGGAGCTGGCTTAAGTTCCAGGAAGTAGTGCAGCTGTGCATAAAACCAATTCTGTGAAGAAAAAAGTAAGATAAGGACATTCACAATTTGTACGTTTTCGTAAAAATTCCAAGTTTCAATTGAAAAAGTCACAATTACCTTTATTTTTTAAATTTTATGGTGGAAACAAGTGTCCATATTAAACTGTTTCGTAAAAAATTCCACACATAACAACCAAAGGACTTAAAGAGATAGTTAACTCAAAAATGAAACTTTTGTCAGTATTTACTCACCCTCATGTTGTTTCGAGCCCCGATAGACTTTCGTTCATCTTCGGAACCCAAATTAAGATATTTTTGATGAAATCACTCCTCCATACTAGTCCATAGGCTTCTTGAGGAATTGAAACTTGTCGGCCTCAAAAAGTTATTAAAGCATCGTTAAAATAGTCCAAGTGACTTAATCTTAACTTTATCAAATGACGAATACTTTTTGTGTGGAAACTCCCCAAAAATAACGATATATTCATTTCCTTCTCTGTGGGCCTCGAGTGAGTTCACTCAGCATAATTGCGTAAGCTTCTGTTCTCTTACGAGAGGTTCTCTCGTATTGCGTAAGCTGAGCTTACGCTACGGGAAAGATTCATCTTTTCTGAGAAAGTTGAAGCCAAAAAATTATCCTATAATTTTGTATCCAATGTCAACGCAGTTCACTGCAGCAGACCATGAGCGGGCTAGCTAGCAGCTCATTGGTTCGCTCAGGGAGAACTGCTACAGCCTATGAGGGAACTCGGTTGAACTCGTGACCAATGGAGAAGCAGACACGCTCTCTTGCCGTCAGAGCCCCGCCAAACGGAGTGGCCCGAGTCTATGAATAAGCGGAGTTTCCCGCTGTTTTCCGATTTTCATCTCTTCAGCGAGGCTATACGCACCTGCTGATCTCCGAGAGGAAGCCGCGTCGCCGTCCAGAAGGCATCTCTTCAGCGAGCGTGTGGGACAGAGTCTGAGGAAGCCGGCCGTCTTCGCCACCTTCAGCCATCCTGCGAGCTGACGCCATCCGGCGACGTATCCTTACATTTGTATTTTGCTTGTGTTGTGTATTTTCACAAAAGAGCAGCGAGCGTCTTTTGAGATGCCTCGCACACCTCATGCCGCTCCCTCTCAGCGCCGAAGTCCCGCGCTGTATGTGGGACGAGCCGCTTACAGCTGTGCCGACCGCGGCTAGCTTTCTTTACTTCAAGAGAGCTAGCTTGCCCCCGCGCAGTAGCTTCACCGAAATGGGTTTATCAATGGTGTGTAGTCCCGCCGAGGCTGGTCCCTGTTCGCCACCATCACGCCCTCTTATCTGCTCGCGCTCCTGTGCTTGTGTCTTACTGCTGTGGCTCAGTGGTAAAACACAAAGCTTTCGCGCCAGAGAGACCCGTGTTCGAATGCGGCTCTTGCAGATAATTTTTTGCACGACATGAGGAAGCGAGTGTGTTTTAACCCGCCGAGGCCGGTCAGCATCCTCTAACGTTTCTCTTTCCTCGTTCGAGCGGCCATGAACGCCCCCGTGCATAGCTTTCACCGTGAATGGGTTTGTGTTACTGTTGGTCTCGCCGAAGCTGGACCTGTTCGCCACTAACACGCCCCCTATCTGCTCGCGCTTTCAGCTTATTGTGTCTTACTGCTGTGGCTCAGTGGTGAATACAAAGCTCCTCGCGCCAGAGAGACCCGTGTCCGGCTCTTGCAGATAATTGTATGCAGCTCTGAGCTTCGCGGCCAGCTTTCTTACGTTTCAGAAAGCGGCCGCGCTCTCCGCGCTCATGCGTCAGCGGCGACATGAGAAACGAGTGTGTCTTCAGCCCGCCGAGGCCGGTTCAGCACCCACCTCTCTAACGTTTCTCTTCCTCGTTCTAGCGGCCAAATTGTCTATTTTGCAAGCAACGAGCCTGTTATGTACATGAACGCCTGCAGATGACGCCGAGCAGATTCGATTGACGCCAATGCTGTTCAAGCACACCCCGTGTCTAACAGAGCACACTCTCTTAGCTGGCTATGCCGCTTGAGTGTTCTCTGTAACAGAGTGTGCCCACGTCCGTGCTCACATCTTCTTTCTGCCCGCTCTATTACACGGCCAGGTCGTGTGCATCCCAGCCTCTTCAGTCTCGTGCCCGCTCGCAGCGCTCACGTCTCTACATGCACGCGACCCGCGCGCGTCAGGCTGATATCTCAGTCTCTGCCGCTTACAGCGCTCAGGTTTCTATCACGCACTTGCACGCGCGTCACCTGTGCAGCCTGTATCAGGCGAAAATGTAATCAGGCATAAGTGCATATTGTCTGGTTTACACCAAACATACTATAAGTGTAGTATATGTGCCCACAGTTCAGTGTTCACTCCTATACTCAAGCACCACACTTGTGCCCGCTGCAGTCTCGTGCCCGCTTGCAGCGCTCACCGCTCTACATGGCACGCGGACCCCGCGCGCACCACAAGTGTAGCCTTTCAGGCTATACATACGGGCTCTGCCGCTTACAGCGCTCAGGGTTTCTATCACGCACCTTGCCGCGCGTCACTTGTGCAGCCTGTATCAGGCTAAAACGCAATCAGGCATAAGTGCAGAATGTCTGGCTTACACCAAACATGCTATAAGTGTAGTATATGTGCCCACAGTTCAGTGTTCACTCCTACACACAAACACCACACCTGTACCACGCTCACACTGTAAGCGCTCACACACGGTGCTCAGCCCGCTATGTGTATACACATACATGTGTTGTATACACACGCTTTTGTGTAGAGCATGCGCCCACATCCTGTGTTCGTCCATACACAAAGCACCACACTCCCTGTGCCTCTGTCAGAGCCCACTCTCAGAAAGCGGACACTTCCCCCTTGAGTGTAGGTCCCCGTGCCTAAACATTCTGAGCGTGCCCACACACTGTGTCCAGCCCGCTATGTGCAACAATCAGGGCCGATATAGCCAGTCACCCGCTAGTGTCACGCTTCTAAGCGTGGGAAGCTATCCCGGGAATCTCCCCATGGGTGCTAAGAACAATAAAATACGGCTATCTGTTACAGTTCCGTCGCCGTCTCCACGGCTTTGAGGCGCGGCCCGAAACTACAGTGATTTTAGAAGCAACAAACAGTCCTCCCGTTCGGCCTATCCTTAGCACCCTGTACGTTCACGAAGTGCATGGATACGGCGCCTCGCCCCCTGCGGAGCCAGGGCTGCGAATTTTGAACTATTTGGACGACTGGCTGATTTTGGCACAATCACAGACGGAGCTACTGTCTCTTCATACAGTCCTCCTCGACCATCTGAACACCTTGGGTCTCTCTGTCAACTGGACAAAGAGCTCGCTTCAGCCCTATCAGACGATTTCCTTCCTGGGATGAGATCTAGACTCAGTGGCTATGACGGCTCGCTCTACTCACAGCGCGCGCGCCGTGTTCAGCGTCTCGCCGCATCCTGTCAGATGGACACCCTCACACCTCTGAAAACTTTTCAGAAGGCGTTGGGTTACATGGCCTCAGCCTCCGCAGTACTTCAGCTGGGTCTACTGCGCATGCGCCCCCTTCAGCTTTGGTTGAAGAGCCGTGTGTCTCACCGTGCGTGGACCACGGGCCGCCAGCTGATCGAAGTTACGCAGACCTGTATCTCGGCTCTGCAACCATGGACAGTGGCAGAATGGTTTCAGTGGGCGTACCATGGGAACCGTCTTCGCCGATAAGTCTTTCGACAGACGCATCCAACTAAGGTTGGGGTGCGGTCTGCGAGGGCTCACCCGGCCTCTGGCCACTGGTCAGTTCAAGAGAGCTCCCTACACATAAACTGTCTGAGATGATCGCGGTCGAGAACTCGCTCCCGTCTTTCCTCCCGCGCATTCGGGTCACCAGCGCATTGATCCGCTCAAGACAATGCAGCCATAGTCTCCTATTTCAACCGTCAGGGCGGTGTCAGATCCAGGAACCCCTTCCTGATGACGGAAATGCATTTTAGTTTGGTCCCAGAGCCACCTGGTCTCGCTAATAGCGACGCACGTGCCGGGCCACCTGAATGACGGCCCAGACAGACTGTCCAGGAACCTCTTCCTTCCGGGAGAATGGTCCCTGCACGTTCAATCAGTCCAGAAACTGTGGCGAATATCGGCAGAGCAGAGGTGGATCTCTTCGCGTCAGGAGGAACGCTCACTGCCCAATACTTTCTCAAGAGCGAGGGACGCGCTCAGCCCAGGAGTGGCCAGCCGCCCGCTTTAGGCTCTCCCTCCGGTCTCCCTGTTACCACAGGTTTTACAGAGGATCAGGGAACACGCCACTCGGTGCTCCTCATAGCCCCGCGTTGGGAGAGTCAGACTTGGTTCCCGGACCTCGCTCAGCTGTCGCAGACAGCCCCGTGGCCCATTCCAGTCAGAGCAGATCTCCTCTCTCAAGCTCGCGGCACGATCTGGCATCCCCACCCTAAGCACTGGGCGCTTCATGCACGGGTGATCAACAACTATCCGATGCTGATCACCCGGGGAAGAGTTAAACACGATCATGAACGCCAGAGCGGCTTCTACTCAGGAAGCTCTATGCGTCGAAATGGTCTGTGTTCTCAGAAGGGTGCACCGACAAAAACCTGAGACCCTCAGCGGTGCGCACGTGTCGTCTTGCTTGTCTTCCTTCAGGAGATGCTGGATAAGGGCAGGTCCCCATCCACTCTCAAGGTTTACGAGGCAGCTGTCGCGGAGTTCGCTGAACCCCGACGCGCTCAGTCTCTGGGCAAAGACGAGCTCAGTCATCCGCTTCCTCTGGGGAGCTAGAAGGATGAACCTTCCAGCGCCCTCTTCGGTTCCCAATTGGGATCTTTCTATAGTTCTCGAAGCTATGGAAGCCCCCCGTTCGAACCGTTAGAGTCTGTGGACCTAAAATACCTCTCGCTATAAACCGTTTCTGTTTGCCCCGTCATCGAGTAAAGCGCGTGGGAGACCTTCACGCGCTCTCTTCTCAGCGCTGCGTGTCTTGAGTTTGGACCCAATGACTACATGTCTTCCTCAAACCTAGACATGGATATGTCCCCAAAGCGATTGGTACCCCGTTCAGGGATCAGGTTTTTCCCTATCGGCTCTACCCATCCGATAACGAATGTGACGCCAATCTCCTTTGTCCGGTTCGGACTCTGAGATCGTACACTACACGCGCTGCCGCGTTCAGCGCTCTGAGCAGCTTTTTGTTTCGTTCGGTGAGCGGCACCAAGGGTCTGGCCACCTCGAAACAGACGCTATCCTAATTGAATTGTGGACGCTATTGCTTCTGCTAATGCATCAAAAGACCTGTCATGCCCTCTGGGCATCAGGGCTCATTCCAACAGAGGCATGGCCTCACCGTGGGCATGGTCCAGCGGCTTTTCCATTCAGACATATGCGTGGCAGCGGGAGGGGCTTCCCCTTCCACCTTGTCAGATTTTACCTTGCAGGCAAAGCTACTAGCAGCCTAGTATGCTTCAGCTCTTATGTTGAGCTGCACTTTTGGGAGTCACACTCATACAACCGGCGTGCCGCTTGTTCTTCCCTCATGTGCTTATGTACTACACTATCACCGGCCCGCTTGCTGGCCCTTTTTATGTCACGTACATTAATTTCCCACTTATAAGGGTCCCCGGATTCCTCCCCGGGACTCATTGTGGATGCCTAGCGCGCACGGCGTTGACCAGGTGTTCCCGTAGCGTAAGCTAGCTTACGCAATACGAGAGAACCTCTCGTAAGAGAACGAATCGGTTACCTGACGTAACCTCGGTTCTCTCTAGATGAGGGAACGAGTATTGCGATTCCCGGCCGTGCTTGCGCTACCAGTGTTCTCGCTTCATTCAATGAAAACCGGAAAACAGCGGGAAACTCGCTTATTAATAGACTCGGGCCACTCCGTTTGGCGGCTCTGACGCAATGAGAGCGTGTCTGCTTCTCATTGGTCACGAGTTCAACCGAGTTCCCTCATAGGCTGTAGCAGTTCTCCCTGAGCGAACCAATGAGCTGCTAGCTAGCCCGCTCATGGTCTGCTGCAGTGAACTGCGTTGACATTGGATACAAAATTATAGGATAATTTTTGGCTTCAACTTCTCAGAAAAGATGAATCTTTCCCGTAGCGTAAGCTAGCTTATGCAATCTCGTTCCCTCATCTAGAGAGAACCGAGGTTACGTTCAGGTAACCGATTCGTTATTGTACGTCACACGCATCACACACATGACCAGCGTCGGACAATAGTGAACCTACGTGTGACGTAGCTCTACGCTATTACACTACGTTAACTGAACGAGGCCCAAAGAGGACATGAATAATTGAAATAAAGTCATTATTTTTGTTTGTTTTTGCGCACAAAAAGTATTCTTGTCATTTGATAAACTTAAGATTGAGCCACTGTAGTCACTTGGACTATTTTAACGATGTCTTTAATAACGTTTCAAGGCCGGCAAGTTTCAATTCCTCAAGAGGCCTATGGACTAGTATGCAGGAGTGATCTAGCTCTCAGATTTCATCAAAAAATATCTTTGTTTTCCGAAGATGAACGAAAGTCTTACGGGGTTGGAACAACATGAGGGCGAGTAAAAACTGACAGAATTAAAAGTTTGTGGGTGAACTATCTCTTTTCACACATTAATCCAAAACCTGTAAATCTCAGAAAACAGCATATTTGAAACTTGAAATTTAGTTTGACCTCTTGAGGTCATGAACATTTGACCCTCCTTATGTTCTATTAGCTATATTTTGTTGCATTTTCTGAAATTCTGTGCATGTATGGTATCTACATACTCTACATCCTTCTAAAAAAGTAACAAATAACCAAAATGTTAAATAAATAGACCAAGGTTTACCATAGAATGATTTATTATAAAAGACTGTACAATTAAATTTCAATTAACATTATAAATACAAATTCTGGGCTGAGACGAGCTTCAGCGCAGGTGGAATTCAGTTGGAACACTTCAAATGTTTCAGTATGACAAAAAGTCTCAAGGCATTAGCTTTAAACTCCTGAAATGACTGACAGAGGTCAGATGCAGATGAATGAAATCTCTGTAATCGTTTCTCAGACAGAACGACAGCTCAAAGAGCGAAAAACAGATGAGAGAGGTGCGATTAATGCCAGACCCGAGGAGAGAACAGAAACTAGACCAGTCCAGGCTCTTCCGTTCATTGCTCTCTGTGCCGGACCAGTTACTCCCCACACACCACGGCACGACTTAAAGAGTCCAGCATTGGAAGAATTGTGATTTGTACTGATTAGAGACCTTTAGATACTTTACAGCTTACATATTCAAGCTATCTACATAGAATTCATGTTTGTTCATTGTAGCAAATACTCTAAAAATATGAACATGGAGGGAGACGTTGTTGAAACAAATAAAAAAGTTCTGTGCTTCGCATTCATTGACCAAATTAATAAAGAAATTTATATTGACGTTTCACTAAAAATTAGAGCATAAACATAAGTAGTCTACATTTAAAATAAAGTGTTCTGTAAATAATAAAAAGATGGAATTGAACGTTTAGGTTACAATACATATTTTGTATGCATGCTTTACGTTAAGATTTTGATGATACACTTCGAGGCGTTGACGTGGTGCTTTAAGATGAAACACTAAAATTAATTTGTTTATAAGATGAGTGACGGTCGAACTTTCGGCTGGAAATGTCAGAAAGGAAAAATGGTGACAATCATATACTTTACATGGTCACGTGTTGAATTGACTGTTGAGCATAATGTGATTGACATTCACTACGGAAACCCCACAGGCTAACTTTCATTTTATGTACACTGATTTCCTCCGAATAGTTGCTCCCTCCCGTTCGCCCACATCCACCCATCACCAAAGTAAAGTTCATAGATTTTCACGATCCGTCGTTTGTCAGGAACAAACATGTATCTGCACACGGTTTACACTGTTCACGATTTTCATTGTTTGGGGATATATGATTTTCAGTCGGCATAGTGCATGATGGACTCCACGTAGTTCCCGGGAAACAGACCGGATGACGCCGCTGCTGACTCCCTCGAACCAGCCGTCGTCATTCTTCTTGATGATGTAGATGATGGCTCCTTCCATGAAGGACAACTCGTCGTCCTTATCCTTGGTGTAGTCGTAGATGGCAACCACTGCGAAGAGGAGCGGTTTTAGTTATTAAACAATAAGCCGCATCAGGGGTTTTCGACGACTATCATGTGATCAAAGACACTACTGTTTAATAAATAGCTTTTTTAATATGAATATTATGAACAATATAATACAAATAGTTACATATGTTCAGTGTTGGGGAAGCTACTCTGAAACTGTAGTTTGACGAGCTACAAGCTACTCGTAAGCTAAAGTAGTTCAACTGTAAAGTAGAAGTAGTAGTTAGCTACACTACAAGTTACTATCAAAAAGTAGCTAGCTACATTGAAACTACTTTTGCTCTTTTGAACAACGTCTGAGGAATGTTTTAAATAAAATATTTAGTGGTTAAAACAATGCAATACAATTATGATTTCAAAAAATATTGTTTTATTACACACAACACTCAAATATCTCAGACTGTTTGTCAAAAATGCTAAATTGCAACAAATAGCCTACAACATTGCAAGAACAAAATATACATCCAACGTAAATTGCACGTAGAACATTTTCTCAAAAATACCGGTTGAACTTGGACAAATAGTTTCTCCATCCTCCAAATCTGCCGTCACGTCTTGCTCCATCATGGATAATCATAAAACGGGTGTCAACACACTTCTGTACGTCAGTGAACCGTTAGCCGCAAGATGCGTGATTAAACAAAGGGTGGCGGTAATGGCAAAAAATTTGTTTGTAATCTAACAAGAAGAAGAATATCCTTGCATCGTGCTGATTCGCGCAGGCTCGAACAAACGCAATGTAGCTTATGCTCGCGCTACGCCGCTAAAAAGTAGTTAGCTACCGGAAAAGCTACACTGTTTAAAAAGCAACTGAGCTACTTCTAAGCTACTTAAAAAATGTAGTTAAGTTAGTAGCGTCACTACTTGTAGTTAACTACTCCCAACACTGCATATGTTAATAAAATAACAATAAAAATAAAATGTCACTACTACTACTAATAAAAAAATGTTGACTTCAAAATATAAATGTTACATACATAAAATGAACAAATAATTGTTAACCAATTAAAATAAACAGTGATGCATTAATGTGAAAATTTTTCGATACTGATAACTGTATGTTATGAATATTGCTGTGATGGCTGATACTGATATTTACCGATGTCCATATCTCTGTATAGAAAACACATAGCGAGGATGTACGATATTGGTAAAAAATTACATTACAATATTTTATTTTTCTGCAAAATAAATATTGCTATATAAAATCAATTTCACCACATGATTTGAATAGCTCTATTTGGAAACAATGAATCATTCTAAAATGACTGGTTTTGTCATTGAGTAAAATCCGCATAGAAACTAATATTAATAAAATGTTAACTTATGTGAGTTAACTAGACTTGTTTCCGATTTATGTCTCTTGAGTTCAGTGTTGGACAGATCAGTTGTTTCACAGGAGTCATTAGCTCACGAATCGGACGTGTCATTAACGGACCACGGCACATTTTGAAAGTGTGGTTTGTCAGCTGAATGTGTGGAAAGCTTTTCAGAGAAGATAAGGCAACGTTATTTTAGCACAATTCACAACCAGTGGTAGTTCAGAAAAAAAATAAAATAAACTGTTTTCTGACCTTTTATCATTGTAATTCATTAATATGCACGAGAGAGAGGGAGAGCGAGACAGTTTGAAGACGACGCGCACTCAACCAGGGCTTTTATTCTCACTGCTCATTCTCTAAGTTAAACAAGCACAGCAGATAGTCATCTACATGCAACATCAGCCAGTCAAATAAGGCTTTGGCGGGACAAAAATATGCCTTAGTAAGGTTGACAGACAACACCGTGCAAGTTTCAGTCTTCTTGCTCTTGATGTTTAAACTGACAGGACTAGCACTCATAATGTATGCGTTCGAAGACAAAAACAAACGTCCCCGCCCCCACACTTACATCTACACACACGACAAATACACAGGAATTATTATTCGTCCTGTTCACGTCGGCCCTATTTTGACATCTGTACGATACCGATGTCAAAAAAAATTTACCTTCACTGCCGATATTATATTGGCAGCCGATGTATACGTGCACCACTAAAAATAAACATAAAAATATAAATGTTACATATGTTAACAACTAGAATAAACAACAAACGGTAAATAATAATACTAATTCTAATAAAACAATTAAGGTTATTATGTTCCATTATTAAAAATATAACATCCCTATTTGAATATTATGAACAATATTTTTATTGTTATTTTATTAACATATGTAACTTTTTATTTTTTTCTACTACTCATTTATATTTTGAAATCAACATTTATTATTGTGACATATAAAAATAAACATAATAATAAAAAATATATAAATCATTACATTGTGATCATTTCAAAAATATAAATGTGATGTTAATAAATAAAATAAACAACAAATACTACATAATAATCAGTGTTGTGCCTGAACGCGTTCATTGGAGGTTCGTGTGCGCGTTCATATTTTGGGCGAACGTGAACTGAACGTACTGTATTACTGCCTGATGAACGTTACTGTGAACGCGTTCATTCTGGTGTCTGTGAACGCAGCCTCTCTCAGTTTAACGTCGTACAATAGGGTGCCAGATTTCTATAGAGCCTTCCAGGCCAAAACCCAGCTAAAACACGTAAACAGGCCTTAATATGTAGTGAAAAACACCCAATCTGGCAACACAAGACACCAGTGTCGCACTGCGGCCGCCGTCGACGAAGCAGTGCGAGAGGAGGCGTCGTATGATCATTTCAACGGGTTTTATGACGAGGTTGGTGAGGATGGGAAAAATCGTACATTTCTGTGCAAACTGCCCGTCGATAAAATAATTGTTGTCTGTGTTTGTATATGGGCTGTGGAAATAAAATAAATAAATAAAAAATACTTTTTTGTATAACATATGGAAAAAAAGAACTATGAACTGAACTAGTTCATTTTAAAATGTGTGAACTGAACTTTGAACTAGCTCACATAGAAAGTGAACTTTCCCAACACTGACAATAATACTAATAATAAAACAACATAGGTTGTTGCGTTACATGAATACAAGTAAACATTTGTTGCAGATTAATAAGGTAGATGTAAAGCTTCACCTTTCTCCATGTAGATCTTGGGGGCCCACTGAGGGTCTCCGTCTGCATAGGGGTCGCTGTACTGCACTACAGCTGCCTCTTCATCTTCATAGTCCACTGGTGGAGGAGGAAGAAGAAGGAGGTGGAGCCTCGTCAAACATGGGGATGTCATCAGGGGGAGGGGGCGGCGTGGAGTCGGGGTCTCTGCAACTGGACACCGTCACACATCAGTCAGGATAACAGACAGGCGAACGCATTGATAACAGAGCGGGCATGCGCTTCATGCAGCTGTAGTCATACATGTTAGTACACATGCCAATCACGAACAACGGGGAATGTCTGCTGGACACACTCATGATGACGGCCGCTGGATTACACACACACAGATCTAAGGATATAGGGAGATTATTGTGTATGTATGCAGGAACAGCACGGATATGAATACTTACCAGATTTAAATGAACAGAGAAGGTAAATTCAACAGTCAAATGATGCAATATTATGGAATATTCCACATAAATAGTACACACACACACTCAAACTCGGAACGCCACTACAGGGGGGGGGGGGGGACTTAGAAAATAATTAAAATAAGAGTTCTTATTTAAACTTTGTTTATTGCAATCATTTTAATACAGCTTTTTAGCTTTCAAACGTTTTTTTTTTTTTTTTAAATATATTTAGAAGAATATCAGTAACCAGTTTCTGGTCTCATTGACTTCCATAGTATATTTTTTCCTACTATGGAAGTCAATGAGACCAGAAACTGTCTGGTTACTGATATTCTTCTAAATATAGAAAATCGAGCTGAATACAGTTCGAAAACAGTAAAACCCAACTGTTTAACTATGGAGGAGTGGTAAAATGAGCCCATTTCCAAAAAAAGTGGAGTATCCCTTTAACTAAAGTTAAAGGATTTAAAAATGGATTTATGAATTGGGGAAAAATTATTAGATAAAAAACTTAAATGAAAATTAGAAATGTTGTCTTGGCCGCAAACTGAAAAAGGTCAAGTTGAAGAACTTAAAATTACTGACAAAATAAATAAATAAAAATACTGAAAAAAAAGATAAAAGCGATTTAAAAGACTAATAAATACTATAATAGAAAATGTTATAATAGAAAGAAATGTTGTCAGCTAAATAGAAATCAAATATTTTCCAGAAAATATTTCATTAATTTTATTTGGCTTTAGTACAGTAACTTTTAAAAAAATGTATTATTTAAAAAAATTATAATTGTTAAATTATTTTAACAAATAATATGCATATCAGGTGATTTATGAGATTTCTTTCAATAATAATAATAAAATATTACTTATGACACCTAACATTTTTCTAAAACGTACTGTAAATAGGTCTTTATAAATGAAAATATATAGCGACCTTTATATTTTAGTGAAATTCATCATATTTTAGAGTCCTTGTTTCAAAAGTGGTTGAACATCCCTCCCTAAAATTGCCTTTACACTATAATATTTTAAATCATTTATTTTATATATTTAAGATAAACATGCACTTGTATGGCAAATGAAACAAATATGGCCTATACTAAAAATACTTCCATTTTCCAAACGATCCCTTGGATGAAGAAAAAAAGAATCTAACTGACCAGAAGTTGTGCTCATAGTCAATGCAATCTGTGAGAGTAGTCCCAGAATGCATCATGAGAGGGCAGCAAAAACCACTCCATGGGCACTTTCAGACAAAACCTACCAATGACAACTTCATCAAGCTACAGTATCCTCCTTTCTAAAATATACAGTGCACTCAAACTGCTGACAGACGTTTAGTTCAAGGACACCGAGTCTGGATAAAAGGTTTCAATCCTTCCCATGGTGCATCAGTGTGCTCAACCCTACCTTAAAGGGATACTCCACCCAAAAATGAGAATTGATTCATTTACTCACCCTCAAGTTGTTATAAACCTGTATGAGTTTCTTTCTTCTGCTGAACACAAATGAAGATATTTGGAGAATGATTAGAAACCAAACGGAACTGTAAAACCCAATAAAGAAATTATGAAAAAGAAAAAAAAAGAAAAAAAAAGAAACCAAACAGTTGTTTGGCACCATTGACTTCCATAGTAGAAAGAAATAAAAATACTATGGAAGTCAAAGGTACCAAAGTTGCAGTTCGTTCTTCAAAGTATCTTCCTTTGTGTTCAGCAGAAGAAAGAAACTCAATTAGAGGGTGAGTAAATGATGACAAGATTCTCATTTTTGGGTGGAGTATCTGTTGCTGGGTACAAATGAAATCTATATACATGTATATATATATATATATATGTGTGTGTATATATATATATATATATATATATATATATATATATATATATATTAGGGCTGTTCAAATGATTTATCGCGATTAATCGCATCCAAAATAAAAGTTTGTGTTTACATCATATATGTGGGTGCACTGTGTATAATTATTTTGTATATATATAAATACACACACATGCATGTATATTTAAGAAAAAAGTTTTCAATATAAAATATTTATATATAATATAAATTATATATAAATATATATACACTATATACATGAAAATATTTATTAATTCTATATGAGCATATGTGTGTATTTATTTATATAAAATGGTCATACACAGTGCACCCCACATATATGTAGTTACAAACTTATTTGGAAATTGCGTATATATATATATATATGAGGCATGCTTTATCGCCATTGAATATAACCCAATGTAGAACCATAAGCAAACACATTGAAACAACTAAAAACAATGACGCCTTCAAGTCCAAAACGGTAAATTCTTGCTCTAAACAGCCTAGTAAGCCTCTTTAAGGTTCAATAAAGCAATGGACACTTATGTAAATGTGTGACACACTTTTGTCTTCAGAAAACGCAGGCTTTCGACGTAGCTAAGGCTTATTTCGAATCTGTTGTAGTGTACTGAATTATACAATGGCAATACGCATGCACTCTTTGACCTGCAGTCGCCACGCAGAAGTAAGCAGTGACTGCTTCACAAACACATGATGGAGATGATTATGATGGAGATGATGAAGGCATGCAGTGAACCTCTAACACATCCACATGCTCAGGTGAGAAACGTGGCCGTCAGACTTACTGTTTCCTGAACTCTGGCCACAAAGCCTGTGAGTGGGATCTGTGGGGTGAGCTGGGGCATGGGTGGAGGAGGAGGGGCCATACACACTGATTCCACACACACACACACACCACACACACACACACACCACACACACCACACACCACCACCACCACCACACACACCGCCACCACCACCACCACCGCCACGCACGCACGCACACACACACACACACACACGCACACACACACGAGCAGGAGACCAAGGGAAAGCAGGAAGAGAAAAGAGAAACATCAGTCCCACATTATAAAGGTGGGAAAGAGTAGTCCTATAGGAATAGGAATCCTATATAGTTATAGAAAGACTGAACATGACATTCTCTCTGGTAATCTGATATCAAATAACAGATTGGCAGTGTTCTAATAGCTTTTGACCAACAAGTTTCTTGTCTCTTTAGTAACACTTAAGGTGAAGTTATATCAATAATAAAATTCTCATTTAAGATCATATTAATCTTCATGTTTCTTTCCACGAACTGAATGTATCAATTTAAAACATTTAAAAATAAAAAAAATAAAAAAATGTCCAGACATTTTCAGTTTTTCCAGATAAAATAGCATTTGAATAATTATTGCAAAAATTGTTTCATTGCAAAGTCAGTATTTCCAAAAAAAAGGCCTTTTCTTTGCAGTGGCCTTACAAAAGTAAGGAAAAAAACAAATAAGTTTTGCATATCATAATAAACCCTACTGTTCAAAAGTTTGGGTTGGTCAACAAGTCTGAATTAATTTTTTTCTAAATAATAATAAAATAAATATTATAATGATAATATTACTAGAATAAAAAATAAAAACGTTTTTTTTAGTATCTTAAAATGTAATTTATTCTTGCAATGCAAAGCTGTATTTTCAGCATCATTACTCCCAGTCATCAATGTCACATGATTTGTTGCTCAAGGAACATTTCTTATTATTTACCAATGTTGAAATGAAAACAATTGCGCTATTTAATATTTTTGCGATTCATTGTGAATCGTTATTCTTTGATGAATAGAACATTCAGAAAAAACAGAATTTATTTCAATAATTAAAAGTTAATTAAAAGTATTAATTTCTTTAAAAAAATAAATAATCGTACTGACCTCAAACTTTTGGAACAGTGGTGAATATCATCAACCAAAATACAAAAACTTGTGATAATTGTTCTTAATACTTGTTAAACAAAAAATTAACGTTGCACAGTTCAGACGAACGCAACATAAAGAACTAAACCCACTGTCCACATTGTGACGGATGATTGTGATCAGACGTGTGATAGTGTCCAATTAGTTACACGAGTAGGATTTCCCGCTGAATGCATGAATGATGTGTGATTAATTCACGTCTGACACCGATTTAACCGTCGTTCACTCTAAAGCTCATGGACATCTGACAGTGGGATTTCAAATCTCATCTTGAATGCGTAGAGGACAATAAATCTCCATTCATAAACAGGTGGCCATGGGTCCTGTGCTCTCACGAATCATAAATCTGAGGCTTTTCCGGTCTTAATGACATTAGTGTGTATGGCCGACACACCTGTGGGAAGAGACAGGCTGTTCCCTTCTCCACAGACGAGATGAGCATTAAAATAACGGCCTTTATGATGCACGGATATGGCTTTCCTCTAGCTATTGCCGGATTTATATTTGACAGGATTTAAACTGTCATGTGCGTGATTCAATTTGGTGTGAGTTTGAAGGTGTCTGTACATTCGATGCGGCGTTCTTCGTGTCTTACTTGCGTTTGTGCCCCCGTTAATGTGCGGCTGCTGCAGGGAGAACTGGGAAGACACGGACGGGCTGGCGGTATGTTCCCGTGCGGAAACCATGGAGACGGAGACGAGGTGTTGGAGTTGTGTCGGGAGATCTGCCGAGATATCGTGCCGAACTGGGACATGGGGATTGGCCCAAGACCCGGCCCAGCAGCCACAGCTGTTAGTGCCCACAGGAGAGGGTACAAAGACAGGAGAAAATCCAGGAGTGGCCAGTGAATTACACACAGCAGACAAGACAAGCTTCCCGAGATTAGAAAATAAATAATAGGTAGAAGAGTGACTCTAACAAAACATGTCAAGCACATTTCCAGGTCATATTTTATACTTTTTATAGTGCCGGCAAATCGATAAATTGAAGATTAAAGGGATTGTTCGCCCAAAAAAAATCAATTCTGTCATGATTTACTCTCAAGTTTAAAAGAAGGCTGTCAACAGTTTGATAACCCATATTGTTCAAAAATATATATTGTGTTTTGCATTTTACGGTGAAAATTCTTATAATGATCCTACTTCCGAAAAGTAGAATCTGTGATTCTGAATGCCAGTATCCACATCGGCGCGGCGACTGACAGCCGCACATTCTCAAAACATTGGATTCATCCACGCTGTGCCGTGCCGAGGCACAACTCACATAAAGCTGATAATTCCATGAATAACTGTAATTGCAGATTTTGAACAGAGATGGCGACAAAGAGGAAAAACTACGGACTGCAGCTTAAAATAAATAAATAAATATAGTATCACAAACTTATGGTAGATGCGATTAAACGCAATTAATCGATTTGACCGCACTACTTTAAGAAGAAAAATAAGCCTGATTTTGCCATTATTTTCACAAATATTAAGCAAATATTTTCCCTTCAAATACTTACTGTAATGCAAGAAAACAAACAAAAAAGTAGATTTTTAAAACATACCAATTGAGATAGTAAAAATTGTATTATTGTATTACAGTATGAGAATCTTCATAGAAATCAAATGAGAAACTCAAACGTTAAATATTTTCATATATATATATATATATATATTTTCATATATATACTTTCATATATATATATATATATATATATATATATATATATATATATATACATACATACATATATATACATACATATATATATACATATATATATATATATATATACATATATATATATATATATATATATATATATATATATATATATATATATATATATATATATGTATATATATATATATATGTATATATATATATATATATATATATATATATATATTTCTTTTTTTATTATTAATTAATTTAATTTATTTATTTTTTTATTTTGGGTTTAAATATGACCAGGACATGTTTCATCAGAATCACAAAGAAAACCTGGGCTTGAGAAACCCAACATTAGAAACAATGGCAATGTAATTATACAACACTACAACATGACCTGCAATAAAATGTGCAAAGTTAGAAAAGGCCCTGAGAAAGTGTACCATGTTATAATTGTATTTGTAATGACATACTGTAGTCCTTGGTGTGTTTACACTGCAGATGGGATTTCCTCTATAGGGACATTTCCTGTTGACAGTGTCAGATTACAGGGAAACCCTTCAGAGACACGCTCTCCCTGATAGTAATGGCAAGAACAGAAGCGAACAACAAAACACAGTGAGAAACATCACTGTGGCACCACAAGCCTTCACCAGTGACATATGATATGAACACAATACAAATATCTCATTTCATGAATCTCTCATTCCAAATGTGTCCTGGTAGAGCCAGTGAAACCATAAGAACAGAATTATGGGATATTATGTTTACATCTTACATTTAAGTATTTTAGTTTTTATCTAAAGCACTTACAAAAGCAATTAGTCATGCACTGGCTAACATGATCTGCCAAAAGAGTCTGTGTAAGGAAGCCTCTGAACAATCATCAACACAAAGCTAGGTTGTTTAAGGTTGGTAAGGCATTGCTATGCAGTTTCTAAGTCTGAAATGAGTCAGAGAGCCCACCCCTCAAGATTCTACAATATTTTGGTTTCTAGATACAGCTTGAGTTTATCCATGTCAAGGTGAGGTAACATTAGTGAAACTTGAGTGAAATTAAGCTTAATATTGGGAAATGTGGTAAATGTACATGTTTAAAGTTCAACAAGCTTAAATCCAATGCCAAATGTTACACAAAATACCAATCACGCAGATTGCTTATGAGAGGACTGCATTTTGCCATACAAAGGTATGTGATTTGACAGCATCTTAAGGGGTTAGCACACCCAAAAATGAAATTCTTCGGAACACAAATGAACATGAAATCTGAGAGATATCCGTCCCTGACAGCTACGCAACTACCACTTCGATGCTTCAAAAACACCATAAACAGATCTTAAAACTAATCCATATGAATTGAATGGTTTAGAATGATTTTTCTGAAGAGATTCAATCACTTCATATGATGAAACCGATTAACTTCAGGCTTTTATTCACATTGAGATTCATGAACTCGGCGCATTCAGTTGTGATAATTGGAAGCTCAAGCAGGTTCACTTGACGTGCGAGAACCAATGAGGTTCATTCTCGTGTTACGACATCACGTTTGAGCTTCCAAATCAAATTGAGCTTCTATTTATGTTCGCTGGTCAATGTTTATATGTGAATAAGAACCTAAATTAAATCTGTTCTTCATAAAAAGTGATCATTTTTCTTTGGACTAAACAGCTCAATTCATATGGATTAGTTTTACAATTTTTTTAATTAACTTTTTGAAGCGTCAAAGTGGTGATTTCATCAAAAAGATTTGTGTTCCGAAGATGAACGAAAGTCGTACGGGTTTAAAACAACATGAGGGTGAGTAAATGACAGAATCTTTTTTGGTTTAACTATCCTGAATAACCCATCAAAGGCCCATTCACACCAAGAACAATAACTATAAAGACAATTATAACAACAGCTATATTAATACATTATAGTCATTGCTATAGTTATTGTCCTTGGTATGAATAGTCCATATGTCTACTGGATTTTTTCCCTAATCAAACACTACTAACATAATGAATTATGTGAAATTCCTTTAGGCAGTTCAGAGACTTCTTCACAGTGCATTGATTTAAATTGGTTGATTAAGCAGAAATCCACCACCCAAAATACCAATTATCACCACCACCAAAAGTGACCCCATCTGACACCCACAGACGGACAGGTGGATGGCGGGGCGGTAACGCCGGTGTTGACCCGGAACAGATTGTGTGCAGTTGACGATGGGATTGGGGGAGGGGCTCACCTATAGCAGCGGCTGGCATTGGTGGACCCTGACCGGGGAGGGGGGTGGAGGAGGAGGGGCTGGGGAGGAGCAGCCCATGAGGGTTCGACTGCGGGTCAGAACGTCATATCAGAGAAAACACACCTTGAGCGCGATTCATTCATTAATATCGCACAAAAAAACTAATGTCTGTTCCAAAACCCAGTGAGCTACATTGCTATCTACATAGATAGGCAGCATCCTAACCATCCTATATTTTTGTAAGTTGACTGATTTGAAATGTTCCACAAGGGAAGGCAACTTCTCATGGCACACAAATATCACTTGATACATGAAGCACATGTGAGACTCACTCGACTTGACTCCAGTGGATTTTGTTGTAAGAAATAATGCTAAGCTAACAACACAATGCTAAAAACAGCACAACACAAACACTGGGTAAATAGATGTATTATATAGAGAACTGCCTGGACGACGTTTGCATCACCCCCGGTTTCCTAGACAAAAACTCAACGGGATTTTTCCATTGGCTTTTGTATTATTGCAGAAAAAAGCTCTCTGACCAACAAAAGCTTATAATTCTCACACGTTTTCAGGGCCCAAGCCCTGAAAGGGCGCAGAGCCCTGTCGTTTTCCTTCCGATTATTTTTAGGGCCCAAGCCCTGAAAGGGCGCAGAGCCCTATTGTTTCCTTCGACTATTGTTTTTTTTTTTTTTTTTTTTTCTTTGCGACTATGCGGGCACTTTCGGGGCCCTTAACATGCTCGAAAACTCTTGAAACTTTGCACACGGGTCAGAACCCGCGCCATAGAGCCGGGCTGAAGCTGGTACCCGGGCGTGGCAGGGCGGCTCGTAGGCGCCCCTGGAATGGGGTCCTGAACACCTGGTCCATAACTCAAACACACTTGCATGTAATAATATGAAACTCGGTACACATGTCGATAGCAGAATTTCATCTATACCTCGTGTTCTTACTTTTTACCCCAGCCCCAACAGGAAGTCGGCTATTGAGGTTTTTTGTAAAACACACGCAATGAACTTTTAAATACTCCTCCTAGAGCTCTGATCCAAATTCGACAAGCTCGGTCAGCGGTGAAGTCAAGACATCTGAGGATGAAAGTTTGTGTGCGGGATTTTTGATATCTCGAACGGTTTGGCCGTGGCGAGGAGAACGTAAACTATGGCGAAACGGTGAAACAGGAAGTGTGTCAGGAACTTTAGCATACATTAACTGATCTGGATGAAACTTCAGCAGTGCGTTCGCTGTAAGAGGACGATCACATGGATGTGACTATTGTGAGTGGAAGTTATAGCGCCACCAACTGGCAGCAGGAAGTGTGTCACTTTTAGAAATGCTTTGAAATCACCCTCTTATTTTTATCCCCGATTTGCTTCAAACTTCATCTGTATAATGTAGATACCGGCAGATGAAGACCTATGAATGGATTCTTGATATCTTTGAAACTGTTGCTGGCCGACGCATCAAACTTTACCATTCTTTTAGGATGCATTCTTTTAGGGATTCGAACATTTGTCCATAAATCGAACACACGTGCATGGATTAATATGAAACTCGGTACACTCATAGATCACATCAGGCCAAACAACTTTCGTGCTCTAAGTTTTAACTGACAGTTGAAACGAAATATGGTATTTTTTTTTTTAAATAATTGTCCTAGAAACATCAATTACAACCCATGCTGTTACCAATCACCACCAAACTCGGTGTGCATGAAGTCAAGACATTGAGGATGCTAAATTCCGGACGGATTTGTGATATCTCGAACGTTTGGCCGTGGCGATTTTTTGACTAAAAAAGGACACATAAAGTGTGTTATAACTTGGTTAGTTTTACTGACAGTTACAAAACTTGCCGTGTATATTGTTCTATCTCAAGCCAAACAACTTTCTAATTAACAATAATAAGCTTCAAACCCACAGAAAGTCAGATATTGTAGTTTGAATATGATCATGCTCTCTCTAAGCCTCAGGCCTGTCTCATGTCTGTTTGTGTGTGTGTGTGTGTAGGGGAGGGGGCTTAATCATTTCACTGTGTGTCTGGCCAGCTAAAGTAAATACATTTCTTAAGCCTGGTATTTTTTACATAAGTTTTTATTTTTATTTTTTTTATAAGTAAAGGCATATAACCTGTTTAATTGTAGTGCATTGACAATAGTTTTATATAATTAGTGTATTAATTAAATTAACTTGGTCCATAAATCAAAAAAGTAAGTAAATAAATCAAAAAGGAAGTGTGTTAAAACTTCTGCATACATTAACTGATCTTGATGAAACTTCAGCAGTGTGTTCGTTGTAAGAGGTCGATCACATAGATGTGAGTCAAATATATAGCGCCACCAACTGGCAGCAGAAAGTGTTTCACTTTCAAAATGCTTTGAAATCGCACTCTTACTTTTACCCGATTTGCTTCAAATGTAAACACACGCCAGATGAAGAGCTGTGAAAGCATTATTCAATATCTAAGATAATGTTGCCATAGCAACGCATCAAACTTTAACATTCCTTTTTTTTTGATGATTTTGAGTCTCTTAGCGGCTTTTGGGGCCCTTAATGGGTTTGAAAACTCTTGAAACTTTGCACACAGGTCAGATCCCACAGCCATCAGAGCCGGGCTGAAGATGGTACCCGGGTGTGGCAAGGGGGCTAGACAGCGCCCCCTGGAACGGGGTCCAAAAACTTGGTCCATAAATCAAACACGCTTGCATGTAATAATATGAAACTCAGTACACATGTTGATCTCATCGTTTCATATATTCATATATTCTCCTCAAGCCGGACAACTTTCTAATTTACACTCATGAGCTAGGACCCACAGAAAGTCAGATATTTTGGTTTGAAAATGTTGAGTGTCTCTCTGAGCCTACACTTCTGTATGGCAAGCCCTTTTAACATTTAAAAGCTAAGTTTGACTATTCGTAATTAACATTGTAGATATCAACAACGTCTTTCTGAGTCGTAATTACATTTTGGATAGTTTGTATTATCATTTAAGATATCTGTAACGTAATTGTGACTAGTCGAAACGACAGATAGAGTATGGCAAGCCGTTTTAACATTTAATCATTTTAACCTACTAGTCTCTATTTTCATGCTACTAGTACTTATTTTTTAGATACTAGTATCTATTCCATTAAGTACTAGTACTTATTCATTAGCTACTAGTGCTTATTCTTTAGATACTAGTGCCTTTCTTTAGATACTAGTGTTTATTCTTTAGGTACTAGTACCTTTTTAAAGATACTAGTACTTATTCATTAGACACTAGTCCTTATTTATTAGATACTAGTACTTATTCATTAGATGCTAGTCCTTATTCATTACATACCAATGCTTATTAATTAGTTACTAGTACTTATTCATTAGATACTAGTACCTATTAAATAGATACTAGTACTTATTCATTAGACACTAGTACTTATTTCAATGGTGACTAGTAACTATTCTTTTGTTACTACTAGTCACATTTTTTCCATTGACTTCTATGGTGATCTGTCATTCAGATATCAACTATTCAGTTCTGACTAGTATGTTAGTATGTATTCCAATTGTGGAATACATACTACGTATGTATTCCAAAGCAGGGCGTTGCGGTTTTTGCACGTCGTTGCCGTGCAATAACCCTGGAGGAGGCACCGGGGTGAGCGGTCGCCACTCGGGCTTCATATATATATATATATATATATATATATATATATATATATATATACACACACACACACACACACACACACACACACACACACACACACACACACACACACACACACATATATAAATAATAGCTGCGAGCAGCGATGGAGGGCCAAAGCCGGCGGTGCGGCCCCATCCCGGTGGCCTCTAGGCACCGGGGTCTGCGGTGCCGGCCGGCTTGGGCCGCGTGGGCGTGCTCGCAGCTACATCTACACACACACACACACACACACACACACACACACACACACACACATATATATATATATATATATATATATATATATATATATATATATATATATATATATATATATATATATATATATATTTTTACCATTATAATCTTCACAAATGCAGAACTTGGAAGCATAAATACAATCACTAACAAACTATACCACAGTAGTATGACATCATCTCGAGCTTCTGACAACTCTTTCAATCTTTATTTAAAATCTACAGGCTATAATAGTTTGCAAGAGTGCGATTATAAACACAACAAGGCAGTAAAAGCAGACTAGTGAGTAGATGAATTTCCCGTGAATTTTCTTTGTCTAGGCACATAAAAGCTAAAAAATATCACAAAAGGGTTTGACTGACATTTTTCCTTTTTTTGTAGAATGAAACTTGAGAATATCTACAGCTTTTGTTAACCACAGACCTTATTCCAGGCATTTAAAACCCATTAAACACATCGACTTCTGGACAATGGACCCGGAAGGGTGAAGAGGCTTGTTTCTGTGTCTTAGTACTCACTCCTGCAGTACTCAGGACCAAAAAACTGTTTTTTAAAATACTTACAATAGACTGAAAACACTCCATAAACACTTTTTATTTCGACAGAACTCATCTGAACTAATATTTTTAATGAACCCGTTTATAATATAAACTATTTTTAGTTGGTAAAATATTCAGAACTGAATGATGAAAGTATAATCAACATTCCCTCAACTCTGTGCGCCATCTTGGATTCATTTTGTATTGCAACTGTCTTCTCCATAAAGCATACAACTGACACTGTCTAACGGAGCTACAACGAGAGTCTCGGCTTGAAAGTTTAGAATAGCCAAAATGTGTTCGAAGATGCCTTAAGGCCTGTTCACACCGGGACGAATTTCATACGCGATATTCGGCGAGGTTTAACGTCTCGTGACTAAACAAAGCGCGCCAATGTGAGTGTGCACACATGCGTAAAAGCGTCATTTTTTTATCGCCTCGGGTTCGTTTTTTCAGTTTGATGCACCACGTCAAAAACTATCTGACCAATGAGATTGCCGCTTTTGCTCACGTGTTTGGAGCTTCTGGAGTTACAGTAAAACACAATTTGGGGGCGCTCAAACACAAAACGGTCTTGCCGAGCACACATACGCAATGGCAGAAGAAGATCTACGCCAAGTAGCGTCGCCGTCTACAGCCAGGAAGAAATAAGACGAGGAAGATGCAAGGCAGGATGAATGTAGAGCTGCTGGTCTGTTGGTGTTAGAACATAAAGAACTATATGACAAACGCGACAGCGACTACAAACATCTTGATAAAAGAGAACTGTTATGGAGTGGTATTGCAGAGCAAATGTGCGCCATCTAATGTCAGGGAATGAATTTGCATGTTCACTCAGCTCTTCGTCAGCGAAAATTGCTTGGGTGTGAACACAAAAAACGTGTTGAAAAACACTGGCGAATAACGTGCGCTGATCATTCGTCCCAAGTGTGTACGGCCCTTTAAAATGCTGCCTAATGCCTCGTTTCCACTCAGCGGTAGTCGGTACGGTGACATGCATTTATTTGCGTTTCCACTGTCAAAAGTTGTGAATGGTACCAAAAAGCCGAACCGTACCCGTACCCACTATTTTGGGTACCCTTTCGTTGGGGTACCTAGCACAGTGAAAGGGTACTAAAAGGTGAGAGCTAGACTCACTGCCAGGACGGTGATTGGTGGACAAGTTGTCGTCACTGCAGCGCGTGCTACAAGGGCATTAGAAGCATACAGTTGAAATATAATTCTACTGTTCTTGTGTCACGAAATGTAGTTTTAAGAGTTTTCAGTTGAAAAGTAGTTTTTTAAAGCTCAAATCTGTGGTTTATTTATAGATTTATGATAATTTGACTGAGATCCATTTCAGAGCGGTCACCGGACGCTGACGCTCGTGTCCCCGCCTGGAACAGCCTTACCTCGGCTAATTCTGATGTTCGCGCATGTTTGACTCGCTGACTGATACGTCTGTAGTGGTTAAACATGAGATATAGTTCATCTTGTATAAACCTAACAGGTGATCTTTGATCTCGTGAATCTATAATTCGTTACCTGGCCAATAGCTTTGGCAGAAGGCTACGTGAAGTTTCATATCTTTGAGCGCTGAATTTGTATATTTGACTGACTGAATTGTTTCTTTATGTTATTTAAGCTTTACTGTATATCTGTTTGTACCGTTTACTTATACTTTTATAATGGCTATTATTGATCAAACTGAAATGCAACAAAAAAGAGATAATTTTGTCATTCTATTACAAGATAATGTGTTGTTTATTGCAACATTTGTACCAATCCGATATGCAATACATTACATATTGCCTGGAATATGTTTAATATTTTTACATTTAAACGAAAGAGGCAGGGTTGTGTTTTATATTTAGTTTTGTTATAAATATAACGTTACATACATGCAGTGAATATAATCAATAGGCTATGCGTTGCCTGAACCACATTTGTGTGCTTTATAATGTTTAAAAATGTATTGAAATGAAACTTGAAAAGAAGCAGAGTGGTGTTTTATAACATATTTCCATTTTATTATTGCCTAAAATGTACATACAGAGAGATAACCGGAGTTCGCAGAGCCAGAGCGAGCTGAGTGCCGCCGTTCAGAGACGCGGCTGTTCCATTAGCAGGGGATCATTCTCCTGAGTTCGGACTTTGCGATGGCTACTTGGTATTGAGAAACGCCTAATGCCAGCGGCTTGTTTCTAGTGACAAACATGCTCAGAAGCAAGAACAAGATCTGCTGTGCTGTCTGTCATCTATTGTTGTTTACTATGTCGCTTTCTTCACGCGAAAATGACGTCAATCGCTTCTTCCAGCAAACACACACGCCTATCGAAGTAAGGGTACTGTCGGCGGTGGAAGCGCAGAGCCTGATCATGGTGTCCCACCGACCCGTACTGTACTGTACCGTACCGTACCCCTCAGTGGAAGCGAGGCATAAGTAGCTCACTAGGTTTTGGGAGCCTTCATCAGCCTAGAGGAAGCCCTAGAGGAAAAAACTTACATTTTTTGCAAAAACCTAAACAGATTAATAAAAGGGTACAAGGACAGAGAAGCTGCATTCAAAAGTCCTGTCAGCACTAAATAACCTTAATCCAGGAAAAGGAAATCAGAGGTGCTGATGCCAGTGTTGCTATGGTGACTGTAAAGGATTCAGGAGGGGAGGCAGGACACAACGACCTCTTTTCTCACTAAACTCTTTTCTTTTCTCCTGTTCTCTGCAGACAGACCACCCTTTAGAGTTTTCCACTTCCTCTCTATTTCTACCTGTCCTTGTTTTGTGTAGTGGCCTACTTTGACAAACCTTCAGCTGGAAGAATCAGGCCATGGACAACTAATCCTGCTTCTCACTCTAGAGAACAGGAAATACTGCAGCGTTAAATACCCACATGTGAAGAGTAAGTCTAATTCTCCAGTTGGCCCAAACCTAGGGCAGGTGCTATAGCAGCAGCTGTATGTGGACTACAGCTCACCTGGGACTGAGTTGGGAATGGAGGGAGTCGGCACAGCGATGGGAATGCCGATGCTGCCGCCACTGTTCTCTCGACTGCCGCTTCCCCGCTGCTGCCACTACAGAGAGAGAAGAAACATGTCAGATACAGCTCTCAGCATATATATCATATGGTTTCTTAGTATGCAGTACGCATACTGTGTATATGGATTTTTCTGTATACTGTATCCCACAATGCAATTTGACTTTCAATATGATGGAAATATCAGAGATCTTTTCTCATTAGATTAGACTGCAAAAGACAACAATACAACAACAACAACAAAAAATGTATCTTTAGAAATATAACACAAATATTTATTATTAGAATTGTGCTGTAAATAAAATAATAATTATTAAATTAAAATACAACATGCTATTGTAATATTTCACTGTAAATAAAAATGACTATTTAAGAAAAAATATAATAATTAGTCTTTGCTTCTTCATTCTCAAGTGTTTAACCATGAAGCTTTAATTTGACAGAAAACCGAGTCGAACATTAAAACATCTCTTTTGTTGACAACAGATGGGGTTTAGAAGCGCTTTTCATTACAAGTTGGAGAAGAGAGTTGCCAGATTTTGCATTCCCAAATACATAAGTAACCCAAACTCAATACTGGATCATGCATGCATACTGTTTCACGTAATATTTTAAAAGAACAGTACGCAGATTCGAGACGTCATATACTGTGTAGTATTCAGTAAGAAGTAAGCTCAGTGCTCAGTTCTGAGGATCACAGGCCCAAATGGTAAAGTGACCTAGATACACACTTGGCTTTGAAATGCATTGTACAGACGTTTAGCCATACGTAGTTACATATGTATGTTAAACACAGATCAATTGATGGATTATTCAACACTGTGGAGCTACAAGCATCATTGCATCAGCGTTACACCCCCACATGATTCCCTGTGCGTCCATGTAGAAGCAAGAGCAGGGCTTCCCATACTGCACTGCAAGAGATATCATTATCACAGCACAGGCTTTATTGCTCCATTATCTAAACGGAGATGAAGTTAAAATGATTTGGTTTAAACTAGACGTGCAAATCTCTTCCAATTTCATAATTTTCTAATTATTCTGTGGTTTGTCTGATAGACTAGTGCTGGCATTTAGAGAGATCATAGAAGATGGTTTCCGCCATTGCATAAACAAAATAAAAACGGTATACCAAAAAAATGTTTGCTGCAATTTCAAGCTTATATTTCACAATTTTTTATTTTTAAAAAATATAATTGATTTAACGGTCTATGTCTTGCATATGTGACTTTCTCGCAATTAAAAATTTAACAAATAATCAGTGTTAAATGTAAATTATATTGTCACTATTGATATATTAAAAATGATGCATCTGAATGTACCAACCTCCATGCAGTAAACTCATGTAAAGCAAGTAACACAATAGAGCACATCTCAGCTGTGTGATTGTTCTTATCGATTATTAACCTTTAACCTTATCCACAACACATACACTACTCACTTAACCAATACATACTATAGTGCAAATCTCATTTGCCAAAATTTTATCTGGTTCTCAAAATGTAACTTATAGCCCAGCTCCTTATATAAAGTTGAATTTAAGTATGTCTAACTTTATCCACATACAGTACATGTAGCATTCTCGTAAAGGGTGATTTATCCTGTATAGCATATTTTAAAGGGATAGTTCACTTCAGAAATTAATTTTTGATATGTTTTAGCTTACCTCAAGGGCATCCAAGATGTAGGTGTCTTTGTTTCCACAGTATTTAAAATTGACATTTTTCGAACCAAACCGTTGTTGTCTGTCAGTCATATTATGCAGTTTAGGGGTCCACATCAGAAGAGCATACACAGAGAAGTCAAAATTAAACATGATTTTAATTACTCGTGAATGTAAGTACACACTGATGGCTAAGACACAAAACGAGCGTTTTGTTTGAGAAAACGAACAGTATTTAAATAGTTTTCACCTCTTGTTAACAGCCATGTCAAACTGATCTGAATCAGATGTCCAACTGAACCGTGTCCGACGTTACGCCAGAAGTGATCTCTTGCCGTCACTCATTGTTTACACGGAGATTTCGAAGTTTTACCTTTCAATAAACATATTTAGATATACGGGAAATTGCAAAGGAAGACAATTTCGATATATCTAAATATGTTTAGTGAAAGGTAAAATTTCTGAAATTTCTGTGTAAACAATGCATGACGTAGACGCGCAAGAGATCACTTCCGGCGGTACGTTGGAGACGGTTCAGTTCGGTTCAGTTGGACATGTGATTCAGATCAGTTCGACATGGCTGTTAACAAGAGGTAAAAACTATATAAATAATGTTCGTTTTCTCACACAAACCGCTCGTTTCGTGTCTTAGGCCATCAATGTGTACTTACATTCACAAGTCATTAAATCATCTTTAATTTTGACTTCTCTGTGCATGCTCTTTGACGTGGACCCCCATACCTGCATTATATGACTGACAAACAACATCGGTTTGACCGAAAAATGTCAAAATTTAAAATACTGTGGAAACAGACACCTAAATCTTGGATGCCCTTGAGGTAAGCTAAAACATGTGCGTCGAAATGTTAGTCATTTTATACCAATAATATATTAAAAAGTTCTGTGCTGTGGTCCTGCTCCTTGGTCTCAGTTAGACCTTGGGTCCTTTTACACTGATTGTTGTGTCCTGTTCCGAGAGCACTGGGTAGGCTGAGGCGCAAGTGATTCCTTTTGAGTAAGCTAAAACATATCAAAAATTAATTTCAAAGTGAACTATCCCTTTAACTGCTTGATTACTCGTATTGTCGCAAAATGTAACTACTACATCGCCCAGCTCTAAAATTATAATAACCATTATGAAATGAAACAATGTGTATTGTGAAAAGCACTATACAAATCAATTTGACTTCAACAAACTGTTTTGTGAAAAAGAAAACACTGATCATCATTACCAGATTACTAGATCCATTTGTAAATGTAACCTTAGAGAAACTAAATGGTGAATTGACACTGCCGCAACCCATAATGCATTGGGTACCCACAGAACTTTGGAAGAAGGCATCACACACAGAGCTGAATAAGCAACACTTCTGGGAGAGCAGATAATGGCTCAGGTATAGACAACGATTCATACTTCATTCTAATCACACAAGAAGTGCATTAATAGCTCACGCTGCAACAAACACATCAACTGATAAACACTGTCAGCTACACATTCAGTAATTGAGAACAGATTATTATTTAAAAATATATTTGAAGTGAAAACAATGAATCTCTTCTGTCCGTATGTCGCTCTTTTCAATACATTACAGTGACCAAAGACTGAGGCTATCAAGAGTGACGCAAAATCACCATATTGGTCAAAAGTTTGGAGTTTTGTTTTTGAACTAGATGTATTTTAGGGTTAGGAGAAGGGGTTGGTTTAGGGTTAGTTGTATGTGTTTATGCACAACTTATGGTAATTACTAAAGTAACTACATGTAATGTATGTAAGAAGGACACCGTGAAATAAAAATGTTACCCAATATTGTGTGTAGTCAAATTGCAGTGCTCTTTCATGGTGATTTCTACATCTTTTTAAAAGCTTGAACCACTAATGGTGGAAAATAGGATATGGTGAACTGGTATTTATCAGTGTGTTGTGTTCAAGTGCTTTTGTTGTCATAATGTGGTACAAAGATGGAGATCCAGACCTGTTATTTAGCTAAAACTATTTTCAGGGTGGCTACAGGTATAAACCATTTAAATTTAAGACATTAATACTTTAATACCCCTTCTAAATTAAATTTAAGACCAAACTTACAATGGAAATATAAATTTAAAGTGAAAATATACAGTAATATTTCCAAGTAAACACAAGTAAAATGACAATAAACAATTGTCAATTGCGTACATGCGTCATCTGTGGAGTACAGTGGAGGGAAAAGAAATATAGAATGCATTTTTATAAATGTCTTAAGCCTTGTATGTCTTAAATAATAAAGTATATTACTAAAGGCCTAGATTTAGTTTTATTAATAAAGGCATGGAACCAGTTTATTTATAGTGTCCTGATAATTGTTTCATATAATTAGTTTATTAATTAAACTAATAAATAGATAAAAAGACTTTGAGATGTGTTTGGTAATTGTACCTTTTAATAATTAAATACAAATTAATTTGCTATATTTCAGATCAATATATTTGTTTTGCTTGATTTTAATTAACCTTAACGTTGTTCTCATTATAAGAATAATAAAAAAATGATTTCCAAATAAAATAATACCACAACACTTAAAAATAAACAGATTAGTGCTCTGTTTTGAGGACAAGAAATGAAAACCAATGCGATATGATGAATGTCCAAAAGATGGAACTCTGTAACGGCCACCTAGTGTTCAGGAGTGTTCATGACATGTTGATATGCCTTTAAGATGACTTCTATGGTGTTCGTTATTTTATGCGTGATGTTGTTATGTGAGCGCGCGTACGCTCAGTGAGAGTGAGAATGCTTGCGCAAAGAGGAAGATGACTGATCTATCGCTGAACTGTTTTTTTTTATTATAATGCGTTTACTTCCACTTTGATTTGTAGCATTTTACAGAGTATTTTCTTTAACCTGTTAACAACCGCTCTTTCGACATGTATGTGAAGAGTGTGCATATGAGAGGTCATACGTTACGTTACCTTGTAGAAAATATTCGACCTGGCTGGCAGAACGATTGCCTGCATCTTTGTGGTGGCATGAAAATCATATTTAAGACCTATCCAATCTGAATTTAAGACAATTTAATACTTTTTAAGGCCTTATTTTTTTATTTAAGAGTTGATTTAATTCTTTTTAATGACCCGCGACCAGCCTGATTTTAGATTTCTTAAGTCATCTGCTACAACAAGAAAGTGATTTATCAAAACTCAAACAGTAAATAATATGCTGTATATTTTCAAAATCATGAATATTTAAAATCATGAATATATTTTCGAATACATATTTTTACCATTTACGACTCGCGGTGCTCTCCGCCATTTTGAAAATGTTAGAGGTTATCTCATCTCGCCAACTCGTGCATCAAAATATTATACGAGCTGCCCAGTGGAAAATACCACATAAAGGGGTGTTCATGCGCATTTTCCACGTCAGCTTTTAGTATTTACCATAATTACCATAGCACGTGAACGCACCATACGTTTACATTCATTGTAATTTTACCAGTACAACTCCTCAAAATGTCTACTTAGTGTTTTTATGGAGGAAGGCAAAAAGCAAAATTATTTCTTCCCTTTAAGATGAGTAATTTGATGGATTCTGAAGGCCACACTCACAAGATCTGGCGTTGTGGTGCCACTATTTACACAAATTAAAAGTTGTGTATTATTTATGGCATCACAGTCAGCATTAAATAACGAGGCCACTTCATTCAGTCATTCTGAGCCTGAACGCTGCAGTGCTGATTGTGTTTAGTAAGCGTGGAGAGTGGGATGAGGGGTTATTCCCTCTGGTCTGGAGTGCGGTTGAGGTGTGGGCTGGTGTGAGGACATTATTTACAGATGTTAGACGAGTGGGTGTGAAGAGCACGGATCGCACACTGGAAACCCCCCGATCATCGTCATTTAGACATTAGCAACATGAAGAACATGAGCGAAAATGTTATACCCCCAGAGGATGTCAAATATGCGCTGACATTCAGAAATAAAACTGTGGAGGCTGATGGAAAAGTGTGGGAGAGGACTAGTGGAAAAAGCCAAATGAAGAGAGAAAATGAGATATCGGATTCATTAGTAAAGCCCTTGCACGCATCACATACACAAGTGTGTCTTTAGGCACAAAGGCAAATAAGAAATATAAAATTATTCAAATTAAATGAATAAACTTTAAAGCTGCAGTCCGTAGTTTTTCCTCTTTGTCGCCATCTCTGTTTGAAATCTGCAATTGACCTATGGCTAAGCCACGCCCTCAAATGCGATGAGCCAATCACAGTGCGCAACTAACCCAATACACTCAGACATTCTCTGCTTCCACGTCCATTGAAATGTATTGCAGTTAGTCAGTTTTCATTCGTTTTTCATGTCATTTTAGGTTTAAAATGGTCAAACGGTGTGCATGGGGTACATGCAACTCGGACACTAGGTTCCCGAGAGGCTGGACGACGGTGTGTATTTCTTTTACCTTTTCCCAAGCCACATCTCAACCAAGATAAGTGTCTGCTCTGGATAAAGTTATGCGATTAAGTTATGTGGTAGACCACAACACCAACTAAACGTGGATAAATTAAGGATGTCTACATCTATTCTAAGTAAAGTCAAACAACGTATTTGAACGTTATCTTTAAAATATCTAACGCAACGTTAGGCTAACATTAGAAAACGTTAGGCTAACATTAGAAAACGTTAGCTTCTAGCTGCGTTGTACATCACGTCACTTAGCTTCATTAACGTATCTGTAAATAACCGAGATAACGAATGTTAACGATGTTGTGCTGAATGATTCATGTAAATAATGTAGCACCAAACGGTGATGGCAACGATATGCGGTTTATCACGCTTAAACTGTGACCTGTACATTTTTGCCTGGAGCTGAAGCTTTTCATCAACCTTCTCAACAACAATATTATTAATATTACCCTCCAATGCATAGTTAAGGCCCTTTAGGTGACTTCGAGATAATCCTTCTGTCTCCAAAAATCACCAATTGCCTCCTGTGAAATGTCTCCTATTGTGACAGCTGCCATAGCGCCTGTCCCCGAATGTTGACTGTTTGTCCGAGTGAGTGGAGGGGGTGTGGCTTAGCCATAGGTCAATTGCAGTCATTCGCGTAATTAGGCCTGCACGATAAATCGTTATAAAAACGCGATCTCGATTCACCCTGTTCACGATTTATTTTTTAAATGACTTCGATTTAAAAATAAAAAATCAGCCTTTATTTTGAAGCGTGTATAGCCTACTACAGTGTGTGTGTGTGTGTGTGTGTGTGTGTGTGTGTGTCCAGACAAAGAAACACTCATAACAGAAAGTAGAATGGGGATAAAAAAAGAAGGCGGTCTATGAAGTAAATGCGTCTTATTAGTGGAAACTGTGGTGCGCGAGCACTAGAAACGCGCAGCGGCACAGACGCGCGAGCTGGTCGAGCACATCTCTTTAAACAGACATCAGTGGAAAGTTTGTAGTTTAGTCGGATGTCAATGGCAAAGAAAATTAAAACGAGTAATCTAGCTTATTATTAACGTCGTTAACTGACGAGAGAGAGCGCGCACTTCTGTTGAATGCTGCTGGTCGTTCACGTGCACGTGTTATTTGGATGAAAACTAAAACATGACCTGTTACCTGATTTATGTATAACGAGAGGTTCTCTAACGTAGACTCGCTGTATTCCGGACATCACAGTATTCCGGACACTAGACCGTTTTCCGCAAATTCTTTAAATAAACACTTAACGGTCATTGCATTACATATATATATATATATATATATATATATCCGTGTCATCTTTGCCTCGTCCTCTTTCGCTTCCGACCAACCCAGCTTATAGTTGTTGAGATGTATGCGTTATATATTAGAAATGTCTCTTTCTACCTGTCCGAAACACTGAGTAGAAATTTACAGCCGTCCGGAACACCGTGAGTCTACGTACATTATAAGCTGCTACTGGGCGTTTGCAGGTCAAGAAGTTCAGTGAACGCAAACATCCAAGAATACTGAATTAAATTGTTTTTCACGTCTTGCGCTTGTACGGACAAGTTTACACAACATAATGTAAAAATAAAGTCGTTTATAATAAACAAAGATTACTAGTTAACAAACTCGGTTATATCTCAAGTGAATGTAAGTTAGCCATGGTCAAATGGGGTCCGTGCGTTCGGTCTTAAAGGGGCAGGAGTTTAATAAACTGCTGCTGTGTTTTCATATTAATCCAAGGACAAAGAAATTACTCACTGCTCTAGACTAAATAGTCTACACTTTTAAACCTTACAAAAAATATCCATCTATATTTAATTTATACAGTAATGAATATGCAATTTTTTCACTTTTGATTACTTTATTCAAATGTATACCGATCTACTATAAAAACACTGTTAATTTAATATGCAGCTTTTCTTTGTTCTATTTTTGTATTTATTTGTCCTATTTGTTGTCCTATTTCCATCATTTATTCTTATTTTGTTTTAAAGATTTAAAAATTTCAAATGCAGTGACAATTCAGGAAGCGGTTATAAAAATCCTTGAAAGTCCTGGAATTTCATTTTACAGAAATCTACACAAACCCTTATTACACTTAATGAGAAAAAAATTGTGAAAAAATCGTGATATCAATTCTAAGCTAAAAAAATCGTGATTCATATTTTTCCCAGAATCGTGCAGGCCTACGTGAATTATCAGACTTTACGTGAGTTGTACTTCTAACACCCTCGACACAGCACAGTGCGGATGAACACAATGTTTGAGAAGAGTGTGTGTCTGTCAGTCACTGCCGAGTGTGGATACTGCGCTTTCAGAATCATAGATTATTCTTTTTGGAAGTATGACCAACATAATAATTTTCACCAGAAAATGTCATCTGAACAAGTAAGAAATTTTAAAGAGATTAAATCTAACAATCGCTTAGAAGTTATCATATCGCGCAAAACTGTGCAAATTATACTTGGTTCTCAAATTGTTAATGTTAACAACGTCAGCATTGCGTGACTACATGTAATGCCCTTCCGATATTAGCCTTGTTTTCGCATGGGTCTGGTTGCAGTCTCTTTTTTCTGTAGCCAATCTGAAGTCCCAATGAAGTGTTTTGCATTTTACAGCGGGTGAATCTGTTGTCACGGGTGATTATCCTTTGAACCTTTCTGGATCCGCCATTAAATTGATAAGTTTAATTATATCAAGTGCTGTGAGAAAAGGCTATAAACCTCCACCTCCAGCATCCTCACACGCAATATAGCCTACTAGCCGAGACTCTTCTTTATGTGTACAGATGTGACATAATGACTCAAACACATGCTTCGAAATCTCCACGGATGTCCACCAATACCACTGGAATTAAAAACATTATTACAAGCTTACTGCTTTGAAATCGAGCTAAGGCAAGCAGATAGCTTTGAACACTGGCTGGTTATGTATTTTCTCAAATATGCATTTTGGATAATTTTTAACCCATTAAAAGCTACGGACTGCAGCTTTAAATAATAAAAAATATATTATTCATTAAAAATGTGGAAAAACAATAAAATGATAAAAAAATGAGTATAACAATAGAACGGAACAGTAGATATTAGTACAGACAAGACAGACAGACAGATAGACAGACAGATAAAAAGAACAAAAGACAGACAGACAGACTGAGATAGACAGATAGATAGACCGATAGACAGACAGACAGTTAGATAGATACAGACAGATAGATAGACAGATGGATAGACAGTCAAGACAGAACAATTTATAGATAGACCGACAGATTGATTGACATATAGACAGATAAAAAGAACAACAGACAGACAGACGATGTGTTACCTGTGGGTTCTGGGTCTCTGGTTGAGAGATGCGGTGCGTCCTGGACTGTGTTGGCTGCCCAAGCGAGCTGGACTCGTCATGTAGTCAATTGGGAAACGGTCAGAGGTTTCACCGAGCTCAAGCGTTTTATAAGGATTGTTACGCCTGCATTCGCATTTAAAACAAACGGGCACATCCGATTTATGATACATGATATATGATTGCCGACTTTGCTACCGAAAATTGCCGTTAGTGTCGCAGTATTGTCTGATAGCTCTATCAATCTGCTCAGTAACGATTTCACTCTTTTCACACTGAAGTATTTAATAAGATCTTACCCAGAGTGCCTCGTCCTGTCAGGGGTGGGCTGGGAAGGTTTCTGTGTTGGGGGATTGGTCCTGGACAGAGTTCCTCCTCTGACTGACTGATTGTTGCCGTGCTGCTGATTGGACAAGAAAAACATCAGTTGAAGTATTCGACCAGAGCTCGACCATCAGGTTACATAAATAAGACTAAAGGAATGGAGGCGAGAAGGGGACTTTACAGAGACAAAACTATAGAGGGAATGCGCGTGACGTCACCGTCCGATGTCACGTGCCTGCAGGTACTCATAGTGAGTGGCAAAAAGACTGAGCGGTTGTATATGTGTTCAGTGTGAATGCCGCAAAAAACAAACACAACACATATAAAGTGGGAAAGAGCTTTGCGATTGACTGTACAACTAGATTTGACAAAAAAAATCTAGGTATATTTTTACAGACTGCTATAGAGAGAGGAGCAAATGGATCGCTGCAATTCACAGAAACAACTGGAAATAACTGGATTTGCAGTTATCATTTGTGTCAATATGCTGAATTTAGCTGTAAAACCATACCCATGTATTTTGTATTGTTATATATATATTAACAACTCATCAATTAAATATTTATCAATGCATATTCTGCATTATTGGATGTTTCTTAATAAACACTGACCAAAAAAAAAAAAACTATAAAGTTTTAGGGCTGGGACGATATGATGATATATAGGCTATATATAACACTGATATAAGTGATTACCCGGATTTAGACCTACATTGTATTTATATAAAGCATTCACAGGAAAATTTGCTTTATGTTTAGGTCTATATTGCTTTTATTTCCCTGGCGTCGAAATCAAACAAACATAAATGTCAGGCAACACGATTCCTGTCTGCATGTCAATATCCATGGATCTTTAGTAAGTTGTAAGGAACACTATATTGAGTCCAACATTTAGTTTAAATTGATAAAATTGTTCGTTTTAAGTCGCATTTCCGCAGTTTCCCCTATTAAATCCATTCACGCAGCAGATCTTTTGCCACTCAGTCAGGCTGAGGGAGGTTGTTCCGGCGGGAAAGTGACGTCAATGCATTCCCTCTATAGATATCATCCAAACGTTCTGTTTTTCTACTGCAATAAAAGGGCCTCATTCATGAATATATAATACATATATGAGTAATGTGTGTGTAAAATGGAACTTCCTGAAAACTGTTCACAAAAATGATTTGTAACCTTGGATTTGTTAGTTAAAAGTGTGTATGTATGGTATTGGAATAATTCATAAATAAGTAATGCATTTTAATTTTACACAATATGCCCAATATGTTTATCATCCAATCATAATTATTAGCAGATTTTAATACATAAAAGGAAACTAACACTAATCAACATTCTCTTCTACAATCTGAAAATGCTCAGATATCAGATGACAAACTGGCCTTGCCAATATATACAGTATATATATATACAGTATATATATATACATATATATATATATATATATATATATATATATATATATATATATATATATATATATATATATATATATATACACACACTCACCGGCCACTTTATTAGGTACACCTGTCCAACTGCTCGTTAACACTTAATTTCTAAGCAGCCAATCACATGGCGGCAACTCAGTGCATTTAGGCATGTAGACATGGTCAAGACAATCTCCTGCAGTTCAAACCGAGCATCAGTATGGGGAAGAAAGGTGATTTGAGTGACTTTAAACGTGGCATGATTGTTGGTGCCAGAAGGGCTGGTCTGAGTATTTCAGAAACTGCTAATCTACTGGGATTTTCACGCACAACCATCTCTCAGGGTTTACAGAGAATGGTCCAAAAAGAAAAAACATCCAGTGAGCGGCAGTTCTGTGGGCGGAAATGCCTTGTTGATGCCAGAGGTCAGAGGAGAATGGCCAGACTGGTTCGAGCTGATAGAAGGGCAACAGTGACTCAAATAACCACCCGTTACAACCAAGGTGGGCAGAAGAGCATCTCTGAACGCACAGTACGTAGAACTTTGAGGCAGATGGGCTACAGCAGCAGAAGACCACACCGGGTGCCACTCCTTTCAGCTAAGAACAGGAAACTGAGGCTACAATTTGCACAAGCTCATCGAAATTGGACAATAGAAGATTGGAAAAACGTTGCCTGGTCTGATGAGTCTCGATTTCTGCTGCGACATTCGGATGGTAGGGTCAGAATTTGGCGTCTACAACATGAAAGCATGGATCCATCCTGCCTTGCATCAACGGTTCAGGCTGGTGGTGGTGGTGTCACGGTGTGGGGAATATTTTCTTGGCACTCTTTGGGCCCCTTGGTACCAATTGAGCATCGTTGCAACGCCACAGCCTACCTGAGTATTGTTGCTGACCATGTCCATCCCTTTATGACCACAATGTACCCAACTTCTGATGGCTACTTTCAGCAGGATAATGCGCCATGTCATAAAGCTGGAATCATCTCAGACTGGTTTCTTGAACATGACAATGAGTTCGCTGTACTTAAATGGCCTCCACAGTCACCAGATCTCAATCCAATAGAGCATCTTTAGGGATGTGGTGGAACGGGAGATTCGCATCATGGATGTGCAGCCGACAAATCTGCGGCAACTGTGTGATGCCATCATGTCAATATGGACCAAACTCCTTGAGGAATGCTTCCAGCACCTTGTTGAATCTATGCCACGAAGAATTGAGGCAGTTCTGAAGGCAAAAGGGGTCCAACCCGTTACTAGCATGGGGTACCTAATAAAGTGGCCGGTGAGTGTATATCTCAGTCTATCACCATCATATAGGCTAAAAACCTGACATTGACGGTCAATAAATTACAAACAAAATAATAGAAGCCCAAATACTTACATAGGCAACTGTGTGTGGTGTTAAAACATATAACAATCATATAACAATCTATAAATAATACAGCTATCGATCACTTTGCAATGGAATTGCTCTACAACTACATCACATGTTGGGTTATGAATAGGCCTGTCACAATCATACATTTGTATTGATGAATAACTGTCATAAAAAAAAATGCACTTCACATTTTCCTTCTGTAAGCCTAATGTTATTATTCCAAGTTAAATCTATATATACACTGTATAATATAATGAAAAATATAGTCTAATCTAATAAATAACCGTGATCTATATACAACAGGAATGTGAATTTAGATGGTAAAATGTGCTTGACATTTAAAATCGCACAATTCTCACATAATTGTGATTAGGTTGAATAACCAAACCAGATGAACAATCGTGACAGGTCTATATGAGGTAAGGATGAACGCAGGAATATGAATATGTAATTGGGATCACAGGGGAGATTGAATCAGTTGATCAGTGATAGACTACAGCAGGACGGGTTCATGAGACAAGTACACTTACCTTGGCTTTAAGCCACTAGCGAGGGCAGTAAAAGAGAGAGTGTGATTTATAGAATAAAAGAGAAAGACAAAAAGAGGAGAGAAAGAGACAGGAATGTCAAAAATCGGCATGTCTCAGTTCAGAGCTCTTGAAGCAGGACAAAAGCACTTTAAATCTCTAAACCTATATTCGACTGCATTAGAGCGAGAGAGTGGCGCTGCTAAAATGCTTTTCCCTTTTTCACACTTTGTTCGATTCAGTAGTCTTAAGTAGGGATGTGCATGAATATTCAAATTTTCGAATATTCGATATGTAATTATTATTCAAAAAGTTAAATACTATTCGAAATTTGAATACGTTGCTTTGCTGGCCGTAAATGCAGTGATTTATTCTAAGATCTAACTCGCAGTTACAATTAAATGCACTGGATGGCGCTGTGGAGTGTGTTAACAAGTTGTCTGTATTTGATCACATAATGTTGTCGTCTGCCTCGCGAAGTTTGGAATTAACGTTACTTGAAAAGGCTCTTACTAAACGGAATTACTTTTGATCAAATTAATTAATTAATCTGAGTTATGATATCATCACCATGAGAAATCACATGAAATCCAAACAGTGTAAAAGACAGCGGAAAGACAGCTGTTCATCATTGCATCACAACTGCAGGTAAGCACAGCTGGACCCCGCGTGATCAAAGATGTTAACTTATCTAATAGCAACACTTATTTTAAGTTTCGTTAAGGGAGACCGGTTTAAGAACAGAAAATGCAAAGTGCTTTTAGAAACACCGTTCTCTTTGTGTCTCTGAAACGTCTTGTCAGCGCAGCGTCTTTTTCTCACTCGAGCATAAAGTGCTGGCGACGCCCCTGCATTCTCAAGGTTCGGACATCCGGACTTTACTCCTGCCGCGCCCATAGCAACGCGCGAAGGGTAAAACAAACGAGCGCCCGCCATTAAGCAACACGCAAGCGGAAGATAAACAAGCGCCTAAAATAAATCTAAATAGAAATGCAATCTCAAATGAATGGACAAATTAAAGAATAACAAAATAATACCACTGCAGAGATGGCCACTCAATTTTCTGTTGCTATGTTATGACATTGCTATGCATAATGGTCGGCAGCTCTACACTGATATGCAACAATGAAATGCACTAACGTTAGTTGTGTGGGGAAATAGATACAATTTAGGCATTTTTGAAAAAAAAAAAAAAAAAAAAACTGTGTCCCTCACTGACATTGTACAAGCTGTGCCACTGACAGACTGAGCTCATTACAGCCACTTTGTAACAGTGCTTTTGAATTAACAGTTTTTTTTGTTGTTGTGAATGAATAAAAAAAAAATCGATTACATAGTTAATGTAATCGATGCTTGATGGGTATTTAAACACACATGGTGTTCATACCAGGGGATTTGATGAGCTGGGCAATGCTTTTGGGTTGTTCTCCCAAGACTCCCATGGATGCCGATAGGGACAATATTGTAATGTTAAACCTACAAGCGACACCTTTCTGTGGTACCTGGTCAATGCAGGTGCTGGAGACTGTCTATATTTGATAAGTCATTCTGTAATAGAAGATGTATTCATATACTGTATAGCTGCTAAGTTAGCGCCTTTCACAGACATGTAACGTTAGCTAACGTTAGTCACAAAGCACTTAACATTAGTGTTTTATTATTCACGTCTCACCACTGACATACATTTCGCATACACAGATATCATTTATTAATACAAAGTAGTCCGTTAGTATCCATAACTGACATAATCCACCGCAAAACTTCTGTGAATAGATACCTTTTTGATTTGCTTTGGGCATTGACTTCGGTTTGTTTTACCCTTCGTGGCTGGTTGCTAAGCAGGTCACATGATTAGTGACGTGACACGCGACCAAGAGAATGTAACGTTAGATATTATTGTTTTTCTCAACATAAACGTGAAACAATATAAAGACGATAATCAATCATTTGCTGACTCGTGCGTGTATATGTGTACGTTCTGTACGATATCTGACGCAATCTGCTTTATAAGGGTTTTTTTTCCGCTCGCGCTGCTTGAGCATGCTTTTAATAATGCTTTTTTATATATATTTTGTTTACACATAGGCCTACTGTTTAATGTTTTCAACTAAAAGAAAACTTTAATTACTATTGTAAGCTTGTTGTGTATTGCCTAATTGTAAGCTTGTCCAGAAATGGTGACAAAAACGTAAAAAAAAAAAATAAAAAAATAACGTCTTTTCGTTAAACATAATTTAAATAAACGAATATTCGAATATTCGATTTTTATGAGCCCGAATATTCAAATGCAATATTTTTGAAAAAATGCCCATCCCTAGTCTTAAGCAGAGCATTAATACCATCCCTCGATCTCATTTCATAATGTGTTATTTGGGTCTGAACTGCAGTGTGATTAAAGGAAATAACTCTTGAAAACGTGAAAAAGTATTCATCCCTCTGGGTATTCATCCCACCAAACCTTTTCATGCACACAAAAGCATTTGCGTTTGTTTGCCACGATATGCATGTATATGAGGTTTTCTATGAGAATAACTTAGTTATGCAATTATTAAATACTGTATAAATGTCCACACTGCAGAAACAGCAGTGACAAAAACGACTCATCGCAACAAAGGCTGCAAGTGTAGTGACTGTTCTGCACTACATGCAAAGTGTGGCATTATTAATGTGCTGTCCCACATGAGCAATGGGGGCCAAAGTAACTGAGACAATGCTCATACATTAGACAGAAAAAAAGAAAATAGTGTAGACCTGAGTTAACAATAGTGTATTTCAGCAATAAGGCACTTGAGGTCAGTCTATAATGTGAGGATATAAAGGATGATGTTAGGCACAGCGTGTTGTGAAGTACCCTTCAACTGAACTGTCACTATATTAACAATATAACAGGACCTTATTTTTAGAAAACAAGTTAAAATAAAGACAACATAAAATCAAGTAAACCAACAAACAAATAAGCAAAAATACATAAACTGTCCTACTCCCCCTCGCTCTCCCACTTTCCTTCCTGTCCTATCTCAAGCACCAAAAAAAAAAAAATACAATAAATAAACCAAACAAAAATAAACAAACAAACCAAATGAAATAAATAAATAAATTGAATTATTAATAAATAATTAAAAAATAAACCAAATAAATAAATGGCAAATAAACCAAATAAAAAGAATATTCAAGTAAAAGTATACAAAACAATTAAAGAATAAATAAACCAAATAAAAAAAAATTATATATATATATATATATATATATATATATATATATATATATATATATATTTTATGCGTTTTCATTTGGTTCATTCTTTTATTCTTTTTTTTACTATCACAATCAGATGTGTGTTAATGAATAACTGTCATAAAAAATGCAGTTTCCTATATATATATATATATATATATATATATATATATATATATATATATATATATATATATATATATATATATATATATATATATATATATATATGTATATGTATATGTATGTATTTTTACATACCAAATAAAAATAAGAATAATTCTAATTATTATATAAATATAATATAGAAGTAAGCTAAGCCAGTAGTTTACTGGTTAGACTGCAGTCACACTGAAAATACAAAGTTGAAACATCTAATTAGAGTATTTCAACCTTTGGTTATGTATCAGGAAAGAATTTTAAAAATAGTCTGAACACCATAATAAGCAAGCACAAGATATCACCATTTTCACAAATTCGCGTTTTTATAATTTACAAAAACCTGTTTTTAAAAGTTTGCATTTTCAGGCCACCGAAATGGCGTTTTTGTGTAATAGAGCGCATGAAAGGTATTTCAATTTTAATAGAAAACAGTTGTGTAAACGGCCCCTAAATCTTGCACATCAGTTTCCAGGATTGAATCAATCCCATCAGGCAAACACACATGCAGTGTTCATCTAGATCTCCGTGGAATCAGTCGAGAGCAACAATCCTGCCACAGACAGAGAAATACGGCTTAATGTTTCATACTCTGACAGCGCCAGAATCCTCTGTGTTTAAGACTGCGAAAGCGCTTCATGTTCACCAAAACAGGCAAACTAAAGGATCCTAATATTTTTCCTGAACAGGGAAAGGAAGTAAAATAAACTAGTCAAAAAACATTGGAGAACTCCCCTGCATTCCTGCGGCCGCTGACTAGGTTAAAGTGTCAACTGACATTGAAAATAAATCTCATCTTTTGCCAACACAGTAAACGTGTCTGAAGACGCTGTAATCTCGGTCAGGTGACTCAAGATGACGGCTTCTCACTGAACGTCATCAGGAGTAATAAAACACTGCCAGATTCTGTGCCAGCCGGGTCAGGGTGAGATCAACATCTTGGCTTTAGTTAGAATACAAACTCTGGAACTGTGTATAGGTGACAAATTTAAACTTTTAAGGAATAGTTCACCAAACATTGTCCATTGTATTGACATAAAAATAAAGTTTTAGAAAAATATTTGTGTTCTGCAGAGGAAAGTGTGAAATAATTGGGTGAGAAAATATAATTTTGACATTTGTATGATTGAGCTCCCGGTATAACTAGAAACGGTATAGAAATACTGATAAATAAAATAAATAGATAAATGTGGAGGAAAACAATAACAATTAACTGCATATATCTATTATGTTCTGTGAGCTTCACAAAAAAAAACATAAAAATAATAATTAATAAATGAAATAGAAAATACACTACAGTGAAAGTTGAGTCAGTAAAATCCTAACTTTTTATTTATTTAAAGAAATTAATACTTGTATTTATCAAGGATCCATGAACTTGATCAAAAATGACAGGAGTAATGATGCTGAAAATTCAGGATTGCATCACAGTAAATTAAATAAATAATAACTTTTTTACATTTTAAAATAAACTTTTTTCAATTCTAATTTATTTTAATAGCTTTAACCCCAATAAACGTAAACACATACATTAATATTGATTATGTGAGGCTCATCCTATAAACGCTCGTAATCGATTGGCTGTTGGCTCGGAGGCGTCACTTAAGCCCTAATCCCCTGTGAAGGCCCACGCTCACACAATCCTGCCAGATGAACCACAGATGGAGGGTCACGCTGTCACTAGGTCAAATGTTTTTACATTCAGCACATCAGATAACACAGACACATGCTGTCAGCACAAGGGCTGGAATGTGCATTGCATTGCTAGATTTAAACAAATAAATAAATAAATGTCAGCTTTCTAAAAAAACTCCAGCCCCTATTGCAATGCCTTCTTCTAGAACTAGAACAGAGGCAGGAGTAAGTGATAACTTTCATACTCAATTTTAATAGACATAATAAGGTATCAGAAAGCCTACTTTAGATACTCTAACCCCAAGAGCAGTCTCAGCTGGTCACAAAAACAATGCTAAATGCTACTAACTAGTGGTGGACCAATATGGATTTTGATGGCAGATAGCTTAGAGATGGCCAACATAAAGCCGATTCAGGGTGCGACAAATCAAAGAACTCATGGATCGGATCAAAATCGTGGTTATTGAGTCGATGGATCAAATAATTTTTGAAATGGTGGGAGACGCATTTAACTTTGGTTGTGAAGTACTTAAAAGTGATCTTTAAATAATAAATCACTTGAAGAGACAGATATTTTGACAATTTTGTGTGCAGGGCTCAACGGAAGGATATTTCATATTGGATTTTCCCAGTGATTAAAAGTTTTACTTGCCCAGCTAAAATTTTCACTGGCCAAACCCACAAAAAAATAATAAATAAATACAATAAAATAGGCATAGTTATTGATTTTAATAAGTGTCAGTGTTTTTTTGACCCATGTAAGGTTGCTAGCTTAACTCATATAAACCTTAAATATTGTTAAAGATGAGTCAGTAATATAACAACAAATAATCAAATTATGAGCAATAGCACACATAAATACAACATAATAATTTAAATGAAATACAGTGCTTTTCACGTTGGTCTAACAGTATTTTTCAGGTAAAGAAATTGAATAAAGCAACCACATGTAAAAGAACACTGCATAGTCTTTACTGAATAAAGATAAATCCTCATTAAAGTTACAAAAACTACTCAGCCAAGAGCTGTGAGCAAATTGTTTTGTGTTGTTGTTTGATTAATGTTAAAAACACAAAAATCATCAAGAATATTAGGCTGCTGTCACTTTAAGACCTAATTCATGAATTCAATAGTACAGCCTATTGTTTTTCTATTTCATTTTTCCATTGTTTATCAATGCAAACACATGCTAGATGAAAGTCTTTTGCAGCGCTTAATGAATGACACAACATTCTGACCATGTGCTTTTATTTGTTCCACTGACCTGCATCTCGTGCTGGGCTCATTGTTTTTATACATATATTAATCATTTTAAAGGCTATTCACTTGGGTCTATTTTTTAGGGCTGTAGTCAACCAAAGAAATCCTTAGTCGACCAAGGTCTTGTCCTGCGCGACGATTAGTCGAACCAAAAAAAAAAACGAATGTTTTGATTGAACATTTTTTAAACAATTGTCATAGAGCATTTATAAAACAACAACGAAAAAACATCGAAAATAAATAAAACTATAATAATAATAATAAAATTCTTTGAAAATTAAGTGATTTTTTTTAACTGCAAGTGAGGAGCTCTGTCCTTGGTCTATAGTGACAGTCACAATCGCGCACCTGATCACACCACACGCTACAAAATAATATAACTGCTATCTGCCACATAATGAAAAATCCTAACAAAAGCTCTCGTTACAGGCTGTATTCTTCTTCACTTACAAATCTATGGGTTAACTTGTGTCCAGCCGATCTGTTAGGCGTTTTAAAACAACAGACAAAATAGCCTAAAAAACAATCTGAAATCTAGGCTGTGTTGTAAGATAGCATATAAGTTTAATTTCGTTTTGTTACATTATTTAGGCTACTTTCAAATTAGTCAAGTGTACAAATAAAAACCTATTAAGAAAACAATCTATTGAGTCAGTATGATAAAGCCGTTAAAAGAGCTGCTCACGTCTTTTGCGTGCTCAAGTTCGATTTCAAATAGGCACGCGATGTGCGCGCTCATAATGGAGCAATGCGGTCGCCACCGTCGCCTACCTCCACAAAAATGTAGCCAGACAAAAGATTTAGATTTCTTGGACATTCTGTCGACTAAAGTAGTGTGAACTGAATGAATACAGCAAAACCACCTACCAGTACATCCCTTACTGAGCGCGAGCAGCAGCGCAGCCAGTAGGTGCGATTCCCGAGTGTGTTGTGTGTGTGCGCTAAACTGTGGCGCAGTTACAAGAAATAGCCTAAATTAAAGCATTTAAAGATAGAGATAAAACATAGGCTAATTATATTTAGAATACAGTAATAAATAACTGCTTTATAAAGGAATAAATATCAAGGAGTAAATCATTGAAAATGTATTTCTATTGGCAAACTATTTGCGACTGGTCGAACCAATAAGAATTTCAGTCGAACAAGACGGCATTCGACTAATTAGTCGACTAAACGACTAAAGTTGACAGCCCTACTATTTTTATCCCCTCCCCAAAAAAGAAAAGAAAACACAGATTACTCGATTAATCATCAAAATAATCGTCCGATTATCAAAATAATCGTTAATGAGATATTACCCTAAAAATGTAACATAACAAAAACATGTGTAACAATTGCTGAAATTAAATGAAAAAAAAAAAATCATTAAAACAAAAAACTTGATACATACATTTTTCACAAAAAATAAAAATAAATAAAAAGTCAAAAATATGAAAAAAATAAATGTAAACAGTAAGAACCATGTGAGCAATGTATTTACCTTCACTCCATGGCCGACATCATCCAGTACTGTGAAGTCGATGGGCTTCCTGATGTACCTCACCGGCCGCTCAATGTTGGCAGGAGCGATGATCTTATGAGTCCTTGATGTGTTCTTATTTGTCGTCAGGATGCCAATCTCTCTCGGGCGACCTTCTCCTTGTGGATGTCCACCGTCTGATGAACGCACAAGACAAAAACAAAATGAAAGTTTGACAACAAGATCCAGAAGCCAAGCCTATAATTTGATTACATGCTTTATAAAATAAAGCCGTACAGCTTTTTCTACTTTGGTACACACTACAGAAATCATTTACACTACAGTTCAAATGTTTATTTATTGAAGAACACATTAAATTGATCAAAAGTGACAGTAAAGACATTAAAAATTCTACAAATAAATCCTTAAAAGTATCACTGTTTCAACAAACAGATTAAGCAGCACAACTGCCGACACTGATAATAATCAGACATGTTTCTTGAGCATCAAATCAGCATATCAGAATGATTTCTGAAGGATCATATTACACTAAAAACTGGAGTAATGATGCTGAAAATTCAGCATAAGTGAAAAAATTATTACAGACATTGAACTTTTGAATGCTGATGTACATCATTATATAATATTATTTCTTTTAAAAAGTGAATGAACCATGGTGAAAGCTAGGGGCTTTGGAAACGTGATATGACACGCCAGCCAGTCGGACCGTGTAAACACACATGCAGGGTAAAGTCCATAAGCTGTTAATGTGAAATTAGTGTGTTGATGCGTCAGACACGGAAGGCTTTCTTCAGCGCTGTGATTCACTGCAGTGTCTGTACCCTGTTGGGCATTACATCCTCCGGCTGTTTTAAAGGAGCTTGTGAAGAAGTGAAACACTTTTGACCTTAAATAGACACTATAAAAGAGAAAAGTACCCCTAACGGTGAATAAAACACCAGGCAGCCTCTGTTTTTCAAACTAATAGGGCACAAAAATTGCATGCTGTGTCTCAATTTGCCAACTAGTACTATACATTAAATGTATGCCAGACTACAGCATGATAAAACCATTACTTTAGGTAAATTACATTTAAAGCTTCAGCCTCTGCAGCCATTTGAAGCCAATTTTCAACATTCAGAAGCATCTTAGAGATGCATGATCTCACAAATAAATCTTTAGAAAATCCATTGTTATAGAACAGAGAATAGTGTACAATGTAAATGCCAAATGTGATTCAGGATGCACTCATTCTAATTTTGCATACAGAGAGTGAGGGGATCCAGGAGTATTTCTGTGAATACTTTAAATACTTAAACTTAAAAGACATAATTAAACTTCCTTTCAAAACCCTGAAAGAGTGCAACAGTGCCTGCCCACTTTTTCAGCAGTGCTGGTTCTGGAAGTATTTTTTCCCATTCTTTTCCACAATGTGTCAAGCTTATTGCAATATAATATGCAACATATACAAATATTTAAGTATTTTGAGTAGGGTTGGGTATTGAAAAAATAGAGAATCTGATTGGAAGCACGGGACTAACTTTTCATTTTTCCGGAATCGTCTAAAAGTTACAATTTTGATTTCTAGTTTTCGATATTCACAGTCCGCCGAGCGGAAGAAGAAGAACCGCTGAACAACACCAACGAAGAAGCGTCTACCGGAAGTGTTGGCATAACCACGCAGAGTTGAACATGAGTAGCTTACGTCGGCGGTCCAAAGTGTGGCTTCACTTTTCTAAAAATAACGAAATCTTGGCAAAATGCTAAATTTTTGACAAAAGGAGTATTTGTGACAGGAGTATTTCCTTCAGAAAGACCGTTGGTTAGCAAGGTTATCTAAACTGTTTTGACCCTGCCTCTTAAGAGAATCGAAAATCGAAAATCGTTCAGAACCGAAATTCGAAAACAAGGAATCGAAATCAGAATCGTTCAAATTCGAAACTATACCCAACCCTAATTTTGAGAGGGTAAGGGAAGCAGACTTGATTCAGTTTTTCATTGGAGTAGGCGGAGCTTTTAGATTGTGACGACTCTGATTGGTGGAATTATCTGTACAGCATCATGTATGTAGTGTAGTTTTCCTTCATGAATTCCACTGTTAAACAAGATTATTTTAAGAATAAGTTGAAAATACAGACTGACAATTTCAAAAGAAGCAAATTCCATTAACAACCCCGTTAAAGCTCTCAGTTGGGCTGTCTTTAAAGTTTTTAACAAGTCATTGTTAAAAATCAGATTTCATGGAGAAAATGAAACTTAAACCATATAATCAATAATTTAAAATTCCTTTAAAGGAGCTGTATGCAAGATTGTGGCCAAAACTGGTACTGCAATCACTTTCAAATTAAGGTGTATCCCCGCCTTCCCCCATGACTCGAGGTTTCCAGATATGCTGCAGGTTCCAGCAAGAATGTAGGCTGCTACAAGAAGCTTTCAGTGGCAAGTGCCGAGTCCTACACAGTGAGTTTTTTTCCGTTAATTATTTATTTCAGACTTTGTAACAAAGTATTTCAGATTCATATAGAGTTTTTTGGGGTTTCGCAATGTTAGAATTTTTTTATCCGATTCCGATTTGTATCTGCAGCTGTGGTAACTAGAGAAGAGCTGGCAACCCGAATGCCGCAACACTACCGAGTCTGTGATTGGTAGATCGGTGGAAGGTGACGCATCAGAACAAAACGCAACTTGACAACATCAACATCAGTCAAGGGCTGCGACTTTCACTTTTTAAATGACAATATCCTGGCCGGACTACTGTTGTCAGTGATAAGTATTTGAAATGAACATGAGTGATCTATATCAGGGAATATTTATGAATAATTGAAATAAAAGAAAACTTTAGAAGTTACATCAAAATTGTTTTGGTGAATTTATGTTTGTGATTTGTTTTGGTGATTTCACAATTTATTTTGGTGATTTGTACAAACTGACTATCTGTCTATTTGAAGATAATTTTTAAATTACATTAAATGACTAGTCGCTAGTCACTAATCAAATATACCAGTCACATAACGTGATTTGAATTACTTTAGCCCTTCTTTTGATTTATAAATCTTTTATTTCAGTGACATATAGTAAATTTCATTTTTAGATTGTGAAGTCCTAGGTCCCTGTTTTTCAGGAATTTTCCATTGATCTGCTAACTATTTTCTGACAGACCTCATTCTGAGAAATGCTGTCCTAAATAATATACTCTACAAAACACACAGACATTGGAAAACGGTTAATATGATCACATAGAGCTCTGAGAAGAATATGACAAAATTTCCCTATGATGGAAATGGAAAGAATGTCTTTATATTTTATCTTTGACGAATGTCTTAAAAAGATGCATATCTTCATGTTTTCAAGTCATTCTGACTATCTACAGTTCACCCAAGGCCAAAATCAGTGGCGTAAAAAGCTGACACAATGAATGCTGGGTGTTTATCTGAACGGCTCTGCATCACTTGCTGAGGTTTCAGTTCCCTATAAAGACTCAACTTTACGGATTCCTTAATTAGGCTTCATGGGCAACAAAGTTTACCAGTAAAACACCATACAGCACCAATTAAAATGTTTATTGCCATCTGCTTGATCTAGTCTCTCTCTCTGGCACACGAGAGACTGGAGCAGATGCAGCAGGCCTCCTGTTGGAGATGAAAGGGCAGCAGTGTCTGCAGTGCAGAAACACAGAGGATCCCATTCATTTCTCAAAGGAGTCAGGAGCAGCTCCGGCTCTTATTCAACATCAGGAAGAAGGAGTCTTGTGCACTGCGCCCTTAAAAACCTCAGAGGTTTAAATTCATCTGCTTATTACTTAGTCATCTCAAAAGACTGGTTCAATACTGGTGTGATACTACATACAGGGGCCCTTGATTTACACGCACAACTGTGGAATAATAAAAACAAACAAAAAAACCCACTTTAAACTAAATTAACGGTTTAACGATATGAATATGTTGGAACTGCCTTGATTCTATTCATGGCATAGATTCAACAATCTGTGAGACATCCTCAGATATTTTGGTCCATATTGACGACAGGATCATGCAGTCGCTGCAGATTTGTTGGCTGCACATCTATGATCTCCCATACCACTGCATCCCAAAGATGCTCTATTGGATTGAGATCTGGTGACAGTGGAGGCCATTTGAGTATATGAGCATTTATAAAACAACATCAAACATATACACTCACCGGCCACTTTATTAGGTACACCTGTCCAACTGCTTGTTAACACTTAATTTCTTAAGCAGCCAATCACATGGCGGCAACTGAGTGCATTTAGGCATGTAGACATGGTCAAGACAATCTCCTGCAGTTCAAACCGAGCATCAGTATGGGGAAGAGAAGGTGATTCGAGTGACTTTGAACGTGGCATGATTGTTGGTGCCAGAAGGGCTGGTCTGAGTATTTCAGAAACTGCTAATCTACTGGGATTTTCAGGCACAACCATCTCTAGGGTTTACAGAGAATGGTCCGAAAAAGAAAAAACATCCAGTGAGCGGCAGTTCTGTGGGTGGAAATGCCTTGTTGATGCCAGAGGTCAGAGGAGAATGGCCAGACTGGTTCGAGCTGATAGAAGGGCAACAGTGACTCAAATAACCACCCGTTACAACCAAGGTGGGCAGAAGAGCATCTCTTGAACGCACAGTGACGTGGAACTTTGAGGCAGATGGGCTACAGCAGCAGAAGACCACACCGGGTGCCACTCCTTTCAGCTAAGAACAGGAAACTGAGGCTACAATTTGCACAAGCTCATTCGAAATTGGACAATAGAAGATTGAAAAAACGTTGCCTGGTCTGATGAGTCTCGATTTCTGCTGCGACATTCGGATGGTAGGGTCAGAATTTGGCGTCTACAACATGAAAGCATGGATCCATCCTGCCTTGTATCAATGGTTCAGGCTGGTGGTGGTGGTGTCATGGTGTGGGGAAAATTTTCTTGGCACTCTTTGGGCCCCTTGGTACCAATTGAGCATCGTTGCAAACGCCACAGCCTAACTGAGTATTGTTGCTGACCATGTCCATCCCTTTATGACCACAATGTACCCAACTTCTGATGGCTACTTTCAGCAGGATAATGCACCATGTCATAAAGCTGGAATCATCTCAGACTGGTTTCTTGAACATGACAATGAGTTCGCTGTACTCAAATGGCCTCCACAGTCACCAGATCTCAATCCAATAGAGCATCTTTGGGAATGTGGTGGAACGGAGATCGCATCATGGATGTGCAGCCGACAAATCTGCGGCAACTGGTGTGATGCCATCATGTCAATATGGACCAAACTCCCTGAGGAATGCTTCCAGCACCTTGTTGAATCTATGCACGAGAATTGAGGCAGTTCTGAAGGCAAAAGGGTGTCAAACCCGTTACTAGCATGGGGTACCTAATAAAGTGGCCGGTGAGTGTATAATACAAACTACAATAATAATACTATTCTTTGAAAATTAAGTGATTTTAACTGCAAAGTGAGGAGCTCTGTCCTAGGTCTATAGTGACAGTCACAATCGGTGCACCTGACCACACCACATGATACAAAAAATATGACTGCTAAAACTGCCAAATAAAGAAAAATCCTAACAAAAGCTCTGTTATACAGGCTGTATATTCTTCTTTACTTTCAAAGCTATGGGTTAACTTTTGTCCTGCCGATCTAGGCGTTTTAAAACAAATACACAAATAATGTTTTGTTACATTATTTAGGCTATTTTCAAATGTGTCAGAGTGTACAAATAAAAACAAAAACACAAGAAAACAAAATATATTGAGTCAGCATAATAAAGCTGTTAAAGGGTCTGCTCACATATCACGTCTTTTTGCGCTCAAGTTCGTTATTTCAAATGTAGGCGCGCAGTGCGCGATCATAGCGGTTGCGGTACTGTGCAATGCGCTCTTTTTCTTTTTTTAAGTGCGTCCTCACCGCATCAGTGATAAAAACATCTCAACCTTTCAGAATGTCTTTTCAAATATTAGTCGTCGTTGAGCTATGGTAAGTTAGCTTTAGGCCGCACTCCACAGTGCCGTCTTTTTTTGCAAAATACAGCCGACAAAATACTAAGATTTCTTGGACATTTTGTCGGCTAAAGCCAAAACAAGTAGCGTTCAGAACTGAATGAATACAGAAAAACTACCTATATCCCTTGCTGAGCAAGAGCAGCACAGTCAGCCACAGGTGCAGTTCCCGAGTGTTCTATGTGGCGCGCTAAACTGTGGCGCTGTTACAAAATAGTCTAAATTAAAGCATTTAAAGTTGGGGATAAAACATAGGCTAATTATATTTAGAATACTGTAATATATAACTGCTTATAAAGAAATAAATATCAAGGAGTAAATCAAATGAAAATTTCTTTCTATTGGTAAATTTTAAATTTCTTGGCAACACTTTATAATAACTGCACGCTATTAATCATTAGTTAAGCATGAGTAAACAGTTAATTCATCATTTATAAAACATTAATAGACATTAATAAGCAGTTTATAAATATAGCTATAAATGATTTTTCCTTGATTTATAAGCATATCTATAATGCGTTTAATAATTGTATTTTCATACTTTGTTAATGATCAATTAATAATTTCTAAATGAAGTATAGCATTATTTACAAACCAGTTATTTAAGAGTTGTCAGTCATTCATAAGATCACTTAGAAAGTGTAAGTAAATGTAGTAAATACAGGTAGTTATAAAGCATTTAGTAGTGGTTAGTTAACTATGTTTGTGAGCTAATCTAAAGTGAGGACTATTCATGCTTTGTAAAGCATTTATAAAGGCGATTTAAAGACTTGTCAATCTTCTAAACAGTCAAATGTAACAACAAAACACAGTGATACAGAACATAGAAATATTTAACAGCCTTTAAAAATGCTTTACAAGGCATGAATAGTCCTCACTTTAGATGAGCTCACGAACATAGTTAACTGACCACTACTAAATGCTTTATAACTACCCAAATTAACCCTGAATTACAGCATAAATACATGTTAATAAAGCATTTATTAACACACTAAGTAACCATCACTATATGTCTGAATAATAAGATGTATGAATGTACATTTAAATAGTTTATTAATCATTTACTTACACGCTCTAAGTAATCTTATGAACCACTGACAACTCTCAAATAACTGGTTCATAAAAAATGCAATTCTTCATTTAGAAATGATAAATTGATCATTAATAAAGGATGAAAATACAATTATTAAGCAAATTATAGATACACTTTTAAATCAAGAAGAAAGCATTTATAGCTGTATTTATAAACTGCTTATTAATGTCTATTAATGCTTTATGAATGATGAATTAATGGTTTACTCATACTTAACTAATGATTATTAGCATGTAGTTATTATAAAGTGTTACCAATTTCTTTTTTTAATATGCAACTGGTCAGACCAATAAGAATGTCAGTCGACCAGACGGCATCAAGCTAAACGACTAAAGTTGACAGCATTAGAGTATAGTGAACACACTGTCATGTTCAAGAAACCAGTTTGAGATGATATGAGCTTTGTGACATGGTGCATTATCCTGCTGGAAGTAGCAATCAGAAGATGCATACACTGTGGTCATAAAGCGATGGACATGGTTTGCAACTATACTCAGATAGGCTGTGGTATTAACGGGCCCAAAGTGTTCCGGGAAAATATCCTCCACACCATTACACCACCAGCATGAACCATTGAGACAAGGCAAGATTGATCCATGCATTCATGTTCAATTCTGATCCAACCATCTGAATGTCACAGCAGAAGTAGAGACTCATCAGACCAGGCAAAGTTTTTCCAATCTTCTACTGTGCAGTTTCGATGAGCCCATTTGTACCGTGGCCTAGGTTTTTGTTGTTCTTATCGGACAGGAGTGGCACTGGTGTGGCTGTCAGACGGGTCTGCTTCAAGGTTCAGACGTGCTAGGGTGCTCAGAGATGCTCTTCTGAAGACCTTGCTTGTAGGAGTTATATTTAATTTACTGTTGCCATTCTATCAGCTTGAACCAGTCTGGCCATTATCCACTGACCTTTGGCACTAACAAGGCATTTTCACCCACAAATCCGCCACTCACTGAATATTTTCTGTCTTTCTGACCATTCTCTGTAACACCCTAGAGAGGGTTGAGTGCAACAATCCCAATAGATCAGCAATTTCTGAAATACTCAGACCAGCCCGTCTGGCACCAACAACCATGCCATATCCAAAGTCAATTAAATCACAGCTCTTCCCCAATCTGATGCTCAGTTTGAACTTCAGCAGATGTCGACTTGCCTAAAACAACAACTAAAACAAGTGAATGACAATGTTTCAAATATTCTGTTGAAACATTGAATATTGAATGAAAAATATAAATACTGAATTGAGGGCAGGGGTTTATTTGATTGCATCTTTGAAGGGAACAGATTGTCTCTTTTTTCAGATATAAATGTGTATGGACGAAAATGTGAAAGTAGACTTTACAGAATTGTTGATAATGAAATCAGCAGCTCTTTTTTTAGTAAACTGAGCTCTACATTCAGCAGAGCAGCTGGAGTTGGGGGAAGTGGGAGGGGAGCACAATCTGACTTCATCTCCTTCCTGTAAGCTGAAAAATAGATGTGCTGAAATGTGCGTTGCATATTGCACAATGTGTGTGGGTCCAACTTTATCAAAGGTCCTCAAAAACCCAATGACGCGTTCCATTGTTTTGGAATCAAGTATTGAGAGCGTTCTCCTGATTGACAAGAGTTAGGGTTCAACAAAATGCCCGCTTGGTTTAAAACTGGGAGTATTTCAACATCCTATGATGAAGGCCAACCCTGCTGCCAAAACAGTTCAAATGCACACTCCATCTCTTTCACATTCATCCCTTGAGCCCTGAATGGCTTTCACACATTTCTAATCAGCATGTGGATCTAACTAATTACAAATCACAGTAGGTCATCAGAGTTTGGCAAGACTGTATCTGCTCTACAGTCTTGTGAAGCCAGGCTTATGACAATTGGCATGATGTCTGGTCCACATTGCAGCTTATTCTAGCCAATAACCACTGATTAATATATGAAACAGTTGTTTTTTTATACTTTAGGTTAAGGGTATAGGTAAATCTGGTATCTAGTAAACCACACGACATTGGTAAATCCAAACGTTCTCCATAGATGGACTCATTGGCCCTCAAACTCAAGCAAGAAATTTGTTGTTCATGCAAAAAATATCAATGTAAATTTTATGTCAAATTCAGTGCAACCTGACTCCCACTGCACACTGCATATAGACAGTTAATCCAAATGGAGCATTCTGAGAAAGCGCTTTATATTTTCTGTGCAATAAGAATCAGACAGTATATGTTTGTGGGTGCTGTCTAAAGCTGAGCTTATTTTTGCACACACCAGAACAGCAATAGTTTGTTGGATTCTATGCGATTTTGCTCTAAAAATCTAATTCTGATGAAATGAATCAGAAAATATTTAAGAAATTATATATGCCAAGGTTTAAAATACAAATGGAAAGAACCTCTTTAAACTGCAACGGGCTACACAATTTTGGGGGTAAAATTATGATTGCAATTCAAAAAACTATTCCAGCTTTGTTATTATTATTATAAAAGCATATATATATATATATATATATATATATATATATATATATATATATATATATATATATATATATATATATATATATATATATATATATATACATACATACATACATACATACATACATACATACACATATATATACACATATATATACACATATATATACACATATATATATATATATATATATATAAGCCCAAACGAGTGTGTGCGGCGTGCCTGATGTTTTGTTTCCGGTCTAGCTAGATCCGCTTGCGCTTTGGTCGAAGAAGCAACGAAACGTCCTCGCGCGGCGCAAGCCATTGAAATGAATGGGTTTCAGAGCGCAGCGCGAGGATGTTTTGTGCCGCACACACTCGTTTCAGCTTGCGACCCGGCCAAATAGTAACGTTATGTTTGAGTGGATGACGAGCGCGAGACACCGAAATGGATGCCAATGAGATTCTGAATGTAAAGTTTACTTTTAAAAAGTTGCCAAATTGTCCCATTGACAAGACCAAAGCGATCTGTATGTTTTGTCATTATGAACTGAGCTATCATCATCGCAGCACGTCCAGCCTGAAACACCACTTGATGATGGCCAAGCAAACACACACACACACACACACACACAAACACAGATGATGCAAATTCTCCACCCCCTCGTCAATATCAGGACCTCGTCAGTATTTCTTTCACCCTTTTATTGATGGACAGTGTTGCATTGTGTGAGAGATTGTTTAGGCTATATATGTTAGAGTGAAATTGAACACTATTCCAATGTTATTTTCAATAATAATAATTAAAAAAAAAACATTTGCACTAAACAAGCCAATCCACTTTTCCATGTTGATAAGAGCATTAAAATGAGAAAAAAATGTAACAAAAAGAAATCAAAAGACATTAAGAATAGATAAAAATGTGTGATTAATCGAGAGTTAACTATGACATTAATGCGATTAATCAGCGATTAAATATTTTAATCGTTTGACAGCACTAATACATATACATATATATACACGTATATATATATATACACATATATATATATATATATATATACACATATATATATATATATATATATATATATATATATATATATATACATACACATATATATATATATATATATATATATATATATATATATATATATATATATATATATATATATATATATATATATATATATACATATACATCATATATATATATATATATATATATATATATATATATATATATATATATATATATATATATACACACATATACATATATATATATATATATATATATATATACACATATACATATATATACACATATACATACACATATACATATATATACATATATATATATATATATATATATATATATATATATATATATATATATATATATATATATATATATATATATATATATATATATATATATATATATATATATATATATATATATATATATATATATATATATATATATATATATATATATATATATACACATACATACACATACATACACACACATACACACACATACACACACACACACACACACACATATACAGCTATGGAAAAAATTAAGAGACCACTGCCAAATCAGCAGTTACTCTGGATTTATTATTTATAATATAAATAATAAATCCAGAGCAACTGTGATTTGCAGTGGTCTCTTAATTTTTTCCATAGCTGTATATACATATATATATATACACATGTGTGTGTGTGTGTGTGTGTGTGTGTATATATACAGTATATATATATATATATATATATATATATTAGAGCTGTCAGTTAAACGCGTTATTAACGGCGTTAACGCAAACCCATTTTAACGGCGTTAATTTTTTTATCGCGCGATTAACAATCTTTTTGTCCTAGCAAACTTTGTAGTTGTTTCACATACTTTTGCAACAGGACGCGGCATGCGTCCTGATCCATTTCAGCGTCTCGCGCTCATCATCCACTCAAAGCCGGCTCGCAAGCCCAAACGAGTGTGTGCGGCGTGCCTGTTGTTTTGTTTCCGGTCTAGCTAGATCCGCTTGCGCTTTGGTCGAAGAAGCAACGAAACGTCCTCGCGCGGCGCAAGCAATTGCAATGAATGGGTTTCAGAGCGCAGCGCGAGGGACGTTTTGTGCCGCACACACTCGTTTCAGCTTGCGAGCCGGCCAAATAGTAACGTTATGTTTTGAGTGGATGACAAGCGCAAGACGCCGAAATGGATGCCAATGAGATTCTGAATGGAAAGTTTACTTTTAAAAAGTTGCCAAATTGTCCCATTGACAAGACCAAAGCGATCTGTATGTTTTCTCATTATGAACTGAGCTATCATCATCGCAGCACGTCCAGCCTGAAACACCACTTGATGATGGCCAAGCAAACACACACACACACAAACACAGATGATGCTAATTCTCCACCCCCTCGTCAATATCAGGACCTCGTCAGTATTTCTTTCACCCTTTTATTGATGGACAGTGTTGCATTGTGTGAGAGATTATTTAGGCTATATATGTTAGAGTGAAATTGAACACTTTTCCAATGTTATTTTCAATAATAATAATAAAAAAAAACATTTGCACTAAACAAGCCAATCCACTTTTCCATGTTGATAAGAGCATTAAAATGAGAAAAAAATGTAACAAAAAGAAATCAAAAGACATTAAGAATAGATAAAAATGTGCGATTAATCAGAGTTAACTATGACATTAATGTGATTAATCGCGATTAAATATTTTAATCGTTTGACAGCACTAATATATATATATATACTATATATATATATATATATATATATATATATATATATATAATATACAAGTAAAAAACGAAATAAAAAAATATTACTATTGCAATATTTTACTGTATAATACAAATTTGAGTATTTAAGAAAAAAATAATACGTTTTATTTTACCTTACAGCAGTAAATTTACAATACTAATATTTATAGCTGTCTTAAACCGTCTTACATTTTGATGGAAAACCATTGGGAGCCCTTAAAGCTTCTCTTTTGTTAAGGCAACGTGTTTAGCTATACACATACTGTACACACAGGGAGCAAACAAAAGTCAGTGCAGATAAGGAGGAGGGAGGGTCTATCTTAGCCTCCGTTTTGTTTGAAAATACTTTAAACGTCAACAAGAAGTCACGTCACCCGACATCGCTTAGAGCACCTTTAATATAGTCATGTAAGGGAGGGTATAAAATAATTGTTTAAATATTAGTTTCTTTGAGTGTGTGTATAGTGGTTAGCAACTATTTTCCAACTACCAATTTTTTTTTTTTAACCCAATAAAAAAATGAGATGTTTACTTTAAAGATGCTATTCTTGTTCATATCAGTAAATTGACCTGCTAAATATGCATTTCAGTTTAATTTCCAATTTTATAGGCCTCCAGAAAGATATCGGGACAATTTTGTTTTTTCCTACCTCAAATTTTTTATTTGATAATGCGGCAGTGAAATGAAGCCAATCGAATGGCCCGGTACCAAACTATATTACAATTTTGTTTTATAGCAATTGTAGAGCCCTATAATTTTGAATTTACTCTGAATATCTAATGTAATGGTATACCTCTGATCTTGTGTCTGACTAAAGGATGTATCAAGCATCACACCTCAACAGGAAGTGACTTCACACTGAGTTCACAGGAGAATCACGTGAAAGAGCCTTCACTGTGTTATAAGTCATTTAGTAGATCATTTCCTATTTTAAGAAACTCAATGTACACTTTCTACAGGGACGGTCCTGGAGCAATGTCTTGCTCAAGAGTCTTTCAACACCCTCAGAAGACGACAAGAGGGTGCTTACTTTGATCACATTCAAAAACTGCTCGAACAGTAAAATAATGGTTCCCGCCAAACCTGCTTCTCTTGCATGTCTGAGGTCACAGAGATCACACATCTGTGTGACCGAAATAAGTCCCCAGTAGGGTTGTCCTTATAACAAAGCTTTAGCAGTCAGTACCAATATCTAGTAAAATTTGGATACCTTTTATTCAAACCCAGAGCAACAACTATTTGCATTTAAACCGCTAAAAAAGGTTTAATTTTATATATATATATATATATATATATATATATATATATATATATATATATATATATATATATGTTAGGGGTGGGAATCTCTAGGCACCTCACGATTCAAAATTCGAATTACGATTCAGAGGGCTTCCGATTGAATGCTAAATCGATTATCTGAATATTTTTTTGTGTGTGACTATAAATACTTTGCTTTAAAAGTAAAAAGTAATGACCCATGAAGAATTAATAATACATTTTATTAACATTGCAAAGAACCAACAGGAAAATAAATGTGTGCCTGAACTAGCAGCATACTTGTTATCCATAGTTTTTTTTTTTTTCTCTCTCCTCAAGTTGATGGGGACCAGCAACTGTTTGGTTACCCACATTCAAAAAAAAATAATCTTCTTTTGTGTTCAGCACAAGAAAGAAATTAATACAGGTTTGAACAACATTAGAGTAAATAATGACAGATTTTTTTTTTGTGAACTATCCCTTTAAGGACGAGCGGCAGTACTATTTATAGACCAGCAAGCGACTTGTACTAAATGCGTTTAATATAGACGCATATTACACCAGATTTTCTCTCAAATGTTTGCTTTCACTTTAGACATAGCCAATTCTGTTTATGTAAACATTGTATGTATTTAACAGTATTAGCAGAAGACTCGAAAGATAACTTAGTCCAGTGTTCAGGCGCTGTTTGACAGTGCCTTTGAGCGTCGGGAGGGCAAGGCTTATGCAAATAATGAACTTTTGTGAATTGCAGTGTCCCGGCGTACCTATTCATTAACGTGTGATGTGTAGGCTACGTCGCGTTGTACAGTTGAGACAGATGCGCCAGAACTGAACTGATAGAATGCACTGTAACACGATACTACGATATTTCTTCAAAAGCATATAGTAGAGACATTTTAATCGTCCACGATCAAAAATCGTGCTATCGCACACCCCTCCACACGTCAGCTTTTAACGAGGAGGGTGTTTGGATTCGGCGCTCAGTCATCACGTCTGCGTCTCTGTTATGTGTACGCCACTGACGGTCCGGCCACTGCACTTCTGCGCTTCAGAGTTCCGCCTTTCACGTTGCGTCAATATTACATTATTATAAATATATATAAATTTTTATATATATATTTTTTTTTTTGAAAATCGATTTTTGACATTTGTGAATCGATTCAGAATCGTCCACGTCCGCATCGCGATGCATCTAAGAATCGATTTTTCCCCACCCCTACATATATATATATATATATATATATCATATATATATATATATATATATATATATATATATATATATATATATATATATATATATATATATATATATATATTAAAACAATGAAATATAGTCCAAGCATTTTTTTAAATAAATGGTACATTAAATAAGTTAAGAGAACAGACAGTTGAAAAAAAAAACAGAATGAAAGTTAATTTAGTAAATCAAATGTAAAACAAAACTACTTAACAGTTTTCACTGCACTTTCCCTTTTTATAATCAGCACTTTTCCTGCATTTTTCCCAAGTTTTAGACAGATTTAGATACTGCACATTAGTACTTTATTCTTATCATAATGTGATAATAAAGTGCAATTATAATAAACAGCTGCTGTTCTAATCATTTTTTTAAACTATTTCTATCTATGGAAAGTAGCGTAATAGACAAATTATTTTGCATTAAAAAGAGTTGTCTTCTCATCACCATTTGAAGCATGTTCAGAGAGAGAGAGAGAGAGAGAGAGAGAGAGAGAGAGAGAGAGAGCTGCATACATGCAAAGATGATTCAAATGGAAAGTGATGCGCTGAGGTTTAAATAGTTGTGTAGACATTAATAACTCGCTAAAAGGAGAATTCAAACCAAGAGGCACATTTGACATGACATGCACGTAGACATAATATTACTGCATGTATTATTCACAGGAGAACATGCATGCATTAATGCAGAGACAGCCCTTGCGTAAAGGATTGTTTTGGAACAGTTTTACAGAGGGGTCGATGACATATTTTCATTTAGTTTAACACAAATTTTATTTTGTATTCATGTTGGTTTTGAAAACGTTTGTACTATTTCGAGCAAAGCTTTAATTTAAAGCTACACTGTGTGATTTTTACCCCCATCTAGTGGTGAAAAGGTATATGACCATCCATTGAATATTAGTTTCTGTTCCTGTCAATTACAACTTTGTTTTAATTCCTACGGTGGCCAATGTAGTCCAAGATTAACATGGCTTCCAGTTCAACCTCGTCCATGAGTGTTAACTCAAACATAAACGCGAAATGCGAAGCTGATTTAACGGGTATGTCCCTCTTTGGCTAATGTACTTTCAAGATGGAGGGGCAACATGGCGACCGACATTACAACTCCTCTACCCGTATGTATATTCAATGGCATATTATGCACTCATGAGAATACTTTATTACTTGAACAAAGTAAATATACATTAATGAGCACACATATTTTTTAAAGAGTGTTTTTTAGCTAATAATAAACAAAAATTACACAGTGTAGCTTTAAACTGTGGTATAACAATCAAGTCAAAAGTAATGAGACATTTTTGTTAAGCCTTTAATATACACATCTTTATTCTAAAAAAATAAATAAAATGGAAATACAGTACATGGACTTAAAATGTGCTACTGGTTATTGTAGCAGGTAAACAGCTCATGTACAACAGGACTGTACAATAAAGTGCAACCATATATTTAATATTCTTCTATGTGAAATGTATTTCACTTACAAGCTAAATTTTGTGAATTTTGTGGAGAAGCAGACAAAAAGAAAGAGGCTTTCATACTGGTCAGATAGTTTCATTTCAGCATCTGACAGGAAAAAAGAAAAAAAGTCATTTCAGCAGTTTAACTAAGCGACCCCGGGGTGGCACGGCTTCCGGAAAAGCCAGCTATGCACAAACAGACTGATGTGTTGTGCATATCTGTAGAAACAGTGGCCTGTAGCACACACCCAAAACAACACACACACACACAACTTCCACTTTTTGTGGTTATGTCAATAGGTTTGCCATGCCAGCATTTAATAATAGCGCAAAACAGCATGATCATTTCTGAAATGAGAAACGGATCACACCCTGATGTTCGTAATACTAGCCAAACTTTTTTTTTTTAATTCATTGTAAGAATTAAACTCTCACCGCAGGCTAAAAAGCTTGTGAACGAGCATTCTTAGCACATAACCAATACCATTCAGGGAAAAACTAACCACTCATACAACAGAACATGTGTAACAGCTCTGTCGCATATCCAGCACAAAACGGACACGCTTGGTGACTAAAAGCAAGGACGCAGCTTTGTTAGTTTGGACTGCAGCTCACTAACAACATTACGAGCACAGCCGAAGGGTGAGGACAGGCGCTCTCTCCACAGATTTACGGGTGTGTTATGCTACATCTGGCTTTGGCTTCTCTCCGACAGGGTGACCACGAGCATCTGAGAGCAGCCATCTCTGCAGCGAGCCAGACGAACATTTGCTGTGAGCAATATAAATAAGCAACCTCTTCAAGAGTGAGCCTTTACTTTGTAAATGTTTGCAAAAATATATATTGGTTGTATGAAATATATATATACACAACCAATGTATTTGGTTGTAAATTAGAAAAAAAGACTGCAATTAACCTCATAAATAGGGCTGCAACAAACTATTATTTTGATAATCGATTAATCTAACGATTAATCGACTAATCATTGATTATTTAGCCAGCTAATCATTAAGTTTGGAATGATTATTCAGCTTTTTCAATTAGTTAAAACATTGAGTTAATTAGGGCTGTATTCAACCAAAGAAATCCTTAGTCGACCAAGGTCTTGTCCTGCGCGACGATTAGTCGACTAAAAAAAAAAACGGATGTTTTGATTGAACATTTTTTAAACAATTGTCATAGGGCATTTATAAAACAACAACGAAAAAACATCGAAAATAAATAAAACTATAATAATAATACAATTCTTTGAAAATTAAGTGATTTGTTTAACTGCAAGTGAGGAGCTCTGTCCTTGGTCTATACTGACGGTCACAATCGCGCACCTGATCACACCACACGCTGACAAAATAATATACCTGCTATCTGCCACATAATGCAAAATCCTAACAAAAGCTCTCGTTTATACAGGCTGTATTCTTCTTTACTTACAAAGCTATGGGTTAACTTTTGTCCAGCCGATCTGTTAGGCGTCTTAAAACAACAGACAAAATAGCCTAAAAAACTATCTGAAATCTAGGCTGTGTTGTAAGATAGCATATAAGTTTAATTTCGTTTTGTTACATTATTTAGGCTACTTTCAAATGAGTCAAGTGTACAAATAAAAACCTATTAAGAAAACAATCTATTGAGTCAGTATGATAAAGCCGTTAAAAGAGCTGCTCACGTCTTTTGCGCGCTCAAGTTTGATTTCAAATAGGCACGCGATGTGCGCGCTCATAATGGAGCAACGCGGTCGCCACCGTCGCCTACCTCCACAAACATGTAGCCAGACAAAAGATTTAGATTTCTTGGACATTCTGTCGACTAAAGTAGCGTGAACTGAATGAATACAGCAAAACCACCTACCAGTACATCCCTTACTGAGCGCGAGCAGCAGCGCAGCCAGTAGGTGCGGTTCCCGAGTGTGTTATGTGTGTGCGCTAAACTGTGGCGCAGTTACAAGAAATAGCCTAAAAGCATTTAAAGTTGGGGATAAAACATAGGCTAATTATATTTAGAATACAGTAATAAATAACTGCTTTATAAAGGAATAAATATCAGGGAGTAAATCATTGAAAATGTATTTCTATTGGCAAAAAAAAAAAATGCGACTGGTTCGACCAATAAGAATTTCAGTCGACCAAAGTTGACAGCCCTAGAGTTAATAATATTATAATTGAGTTAATTGAGTTATAATATAAAAAAGAAAATCAGTTCAGCTTTTGAAATAGTGGTTTTAATGAACTTAGAGCCAACTAAACAGGTCATTCTCTATAAGTTTAACTCAAATCAAACACAAATGCTCTCTAAGCATTGTTTAATAAGCCCACTGCTTTTCATAGAACTGAAACAGAAAAAAATGGTCATTACTGCAGGACACAAAAAGGGTAAAATATTAATCTGCAAACCATTATTATAGATATAAAATTACAAGAGTTTGTTTACATGAGAATTGAGCTGACAGAGATGTTCTCATTCACCTTTTAATTTACAAAATAAAAAAGGAAAAGTAACTGCCATGATATTATTCCTAACATCTCCTTTTGTAAGTCTTCATGATTATGGAACAAAATACAGGCGAGTGATAAGACTATAGCCTAATACCAAATAGTGTTACAATAATAAAAACAGCACTGACTCCTAAGCTCAATCAAGCTTTATTCTATGCAAAATAAATACACATTACTGTAATTATATTATTAATGACGATATTATTACTATTAATAGTATTGCATGATCTAATAGAGATACGTTACCACTACAGTTAGTTACCCAGACAGCAAACTGACATTGAATCAACGTCTCTCATGACATCGAAACAACGTTGACCTGGCATTGTTTTGCTCATCGAATTAATGTTGAACCAACGTCAGACGCGGCATTCTTCAAAGCTAAATGAAAATCGAAAATTTGTTTGCTTTCATAACGTTTAAACAACATTGATTTCAAGTTGATTTTCCGTTCGTTTTGAAAGAATGATGCGTCTGACGTTGGTTTAACGTTAATTCGAATGAGCAAAACAAGGTCAGAAACAACGTTTGTTTCGATGTCATGTTTCCACGTTGATTCAATGTCAGTTTGCTATCTGGGTAACTAGCTAGTTCAGATTCGTTTGCACTCCGTTTTTCTTTTACCGCACTCTGCATTTGTAAAGGGCTGCATTACACTCTAGCGATAAAGCGCCGTAGCGGTCAAATCGCGGTATTGCACGCCCTTACATTAGGTCACATGAGATCAAACGACTACTCGACAACAAAGATATCTGTCAACAATTTTTTATTGTCGACGTTGTGGACAGTGAAAACAAGCGCATGCTCTACTGAAACAAATAACATCTCTTTTCACTCCTATGTGAAGAATATGATTTATGTACCCAGGTTAGAAACAATAAAGTGAATAACATAAGTGAAGTTGAGGAATCGTTTACATCCCTTCAACTGAGAACTGCAATTATGCTGTGCCCTCAGTGACTCGTTCTTCTTCTACTTGTCGATACAGACAGATGATTATTTGTGCAAAAGATTGCGTTGGAGGCTTCCACTCCAGAATCTAAACACAGTCAACATCAGGTTACGAGGATAGTCTAAACAGCACCCTATGCAAGGAACTTGTTTGTGCTTATTCTTTGCCAAATAGTTTGAAGTCTTCACACTTGGAAACACATTGGAGAGTTGTTGAGCTGCTCTCTGTATCTTTGGTGATTCTGAAGAGAAATAAGACTATTTCAGAGACTTGCAGGTTGTCTGGAAAGGATATACAATTGAGGAAACCCCTGCCCCTAATGTAACTGACTTAATTGTCACAATTCACTCATAATCTCATTCCCAAGTGAAACAATTTGGCCAAACTTTATTGTCAGGAAACAGAGGGAGAGGAGGTCTTCCCTACAATCTCATCTCTGGAACTCCATTTCCTGTTTGGATGAAGCTCATCTGCCAAGAGCAAACTCAGGCAGACAGTCAGGAGAGATGAAGACAGACAGATTCCAAAAGAATTTGTAGTTGATCTTGCTAACTCAAAGTGGGGGGCTAAGTATTTACACTTCACATGTAACAACCAAATGCAGAACTTCCCAGCGGGGGCATTCTGAAGCCAAGCATACACTATAAACTCGCACTTTGGTTATCATGATTAGAGATGCAAAACAGACCCAAAACAGACCTTTTAGCTTATTAGAGGCTATGGACATGTTTGAGTATTTTTAAGTAAGAATTCAAAGTTCTGAGTTGTCTGCAATGCATCAAAGTTTGTGCATTCCTCAATGACAGACATGTTTTTGCTATACTTGTAAAGTCTAAGTCTTGTAAAGGGATGGATCAATCAAACCCAACTTTAATGAAAAACGGGGAGATAAGTCCTGCAGAGGTCTGCATGACTTTAATTCAAAACCAGGCTTCATTCATCCCAAAGGAAAGCATATTTGCTCTGTCTGAATTATTCATACCTTCCTTAAAGGGATAGTTCACTTTGAAATTAATTTTTGATATGTTTAGCTTACCTCTTGGGCATCCAAGATGTAAGTGTCTTTGTTTCCACAGGATTTTCAATTTTGATATTTTTTGGTCAAACTGTTTTGGTCTATCAGTCATATAATGCAGGTTTAGGGGGTCCACCCTTGGTCCACCTCGAAGAGCATGCACAGAGAAGTCAAAATTAAACATGATTTAATGACTCGTATATGCAATTACACATTGATGGCCTAAGACACGAAACTAACGGTTTGTGTGAGAAAACGAAGCGTTCACTTCCGGTGCATGCGCAGACTGAAGCGCCCGTGCCTTCAGATCAGTAGGACATGGCTGTGATCACCAGAGGTAAAAACGATATAAATGCTGTTCGTTTTCTCACACAAACCACTTGTTTCGTGTCTTAAGCTATAAATGTGTACTTACGTGAATGTGAGGCAATATGTAAAGCGCTTTGGTGGCCATTAGGTCTATGAGAGCGCTATATAAATGCAGTCCATTTACCATTTACGTACATTTAAGAGTCATTAAATCATGTTTAATTTTGACTTCCCTGTGCATGCTCTTCAAGGTGGACCAAGGGTGGACCCCTAAACCTGCATTATATGACTGATAGACAACAACGGTTTGACAGAAAAATATCAAAATTGAAAATATTGTAAGACACCTAAATCTTGGATGCCCTTGAGGTAACCTAAAACATATCAAAAATTTATTTCAAAGTGAACTATCCCTTTAAATCTATGTCTTAACTTGGACTCCATCTTCTGTTCTCAGTCTTGACTCTGAAATAACATATTCTTGATGTTTGGACTTGGACTCAATTAAGTTGGTCAGGAACACAGCATGACAAACTGCAGTCGCTTTATTACAGCTCCATGAACCCAACACCATCTCTTAACTTGTAATTACAAGATGAGAACCAATGACATTGTATCAGGAGCTGTTCACAATCTCAGACTCAAATATGTGCGTTTCCATCTCAACACCATCATTGCCAAAATTAATCTGCAGCAGTGAGGTGGTACAAATCCGGAGCTTCGCAAGTGGTTTACGCTCATTATTGAAATGTTATAGCCTGACTTCGTCATACTCATATTCTATTGAGAATATGAGTCTGATACCGCTCCATTAAGCTTTGATTATGAGGCGTGTCGTAACCGAACCAGGAAAAAACAACAACTCTGCACTCAATTGGATAGTCGGTAGACCTACAACCAATCAGAGCAACGCAGTAAGTCAACTCCTTTGCATAGCGCAGTTTTCAACTACAGAACTTACTTATTTTAGAAGTTAAATAACGAGTGTTGCTTCTTTTACTTACTTCTCAATGAGTGCGACCAAAGCAGAAACCACAACGACCATAGGCTTTTCATTACACATCTTCTTAGTGACCATCGGAGCCAGCTGATAAGTTACACTTTTCCCGAATCATGTGGGAGGGACGGCAAAATATCTTTCCAATCGACAAATGCCTTGATTGCAGTTCTCTGTTTGTCTATTAAAATTAATGCGCTGTCGATTTATTTTACAACAGACGAGACAGAGGAACGTTGATAACGTGATGATTACTTGCAGATCAATCTGTCCATCATCGTATAAAGCCCGCCTTGGCAATTTGATTGGTGCGGACTTTGTTTGCTTGATCATAATTACTCCTCAATGGATCGAGTCCAGAACCGAACTTCCCGTCCAAAAAATGTTGTGGGCGGAGTTCGGGCTGGCATCCAGGCTAGAAATGTTATGCACTTTGAGACCTTTTGAATGAGACGTGGCTTTAAAATGCTCTGAAGGGAAGGTGGAATCTCCTGCTTACAAAGCTAGCTTGCTTTGTTAGCCTCTCTTAAATGAGTTAATAGGAGATCTGATGGGGTAACAATGAAACCATTTCTAAGCATGCGGCTTCAGAACTTCAATCAGAGCTGCCTTTAATTAGTCATTTCTGTAGTTTCTCAGATGCAACAGATGGACACAGATTTACTTGCAGCTATGAAGAGAGAAAAAAGCAAAAATGAGACTCCTAGTGTGTTGCCAACTCTTTTGCTGGCCAGACAAAGCGTGGACTGTTCACAGTCTCTTAGCAGCCACTTCATGCACTGGTCTAGGTAGCAGCACTTCAGCCTCCCACACTCAGGGTCAGTGCCTGCTCCAACAAGACAGATTCGTAACAACACGACTCAGAAGATTCAGTATAGAGCTGCAATGAAAACAATAAACTCCAGACCTCGCATGCTGGCCCATTAGTCTGGTGCACTGATGTTCTAATTTAATTTGGCCAAATGCTGGCAGTGCGGTCTGTCTAATCGGCAGCAAGAGGAAGAGGAAAGAGTGAAAAATGCTGTAAAGACAGGAACATCCTCTGTCAGCAAAGCTCTAGGTGTGCCTCAGCTGAGAGATTAGAGCTACTTTATAGCCATTAGTCACCTTCCAGTAGAACAGCGCCGTCATGACTGATCAGTGGAAATCAGCACTGAGGCTGCAGGGTTACGGTTTGTTTTTGGAGCTACTACAGTTTCCAGAGTGGAATGACTAATGTCTAAAATATAGGAGTGAGTATCTTTAAACGCTACACAATTCAATTCCTTTCAGTCAAATGAAAAATGAGCAATGAGTTCTGACTGAAATTGGGTCTCTATAACAGGGGTGTCCAATTCTGCTTCTGGAGGACCACGGTCCTGCAGAGTTTAGCTCCAACACACCAGCCTGGAAGTTTCTACTGATCCTGAAGACCTAGATTAACGGATTCAGGTGTGTTTAATTAAACTTTGAAGGTGGCTCTCCAGGAACAGGATTTGACACTACTGAACTATGATGTTGACAGATTTTGAGCTGCACATGTTCATTGTTGATGTAGTGTGCAGTAGAAATTGACAATGGCACATAATCACACAAAAACCCTAGTCTGGGTTTCCCCATGCTGCCTTCCTGCAGCGCGATTTTATTCACGCTGAAAGGCAGTCTGGATACCATGTCCAGATTTTCGCCTCATTTAGGGAACTAATCACAGAACGGGGAGGGAGCAGCTAGACGATGACGACATCTATGCAACCCACCGAAGTAGTTTGTTTATATCTTCAACATGGCAGCAGACGCGAAGCTACCTTTTGATGCAGCCTTATATTGTTCTAAGTCGTTTAGAATGCAAGTTTAAAAAACAGCAGCTTTTGGCGTTAAACTTCGCGAGACCCCAGTTGTTAATGTTGTCTCGCCATTAATCGCCTAATGGAGGACCAGGTACAAGAGGCGGTCAACCTTGGAATATCTGCTGCTCAGCTGTGTCCCGAGAAAGAAAATGCAATAAAGAATTGTCGATACCAACTTCTGTTCGGCAGTCCCGAGGCCTGGATGAGTGCAAAGTGGCAAGACATGTTAGCCATGGAGTTGTATAGTAACCTGCTAGGCATCGTTGTCGACGAAGTCCATGTAACTTATAGGCATGGTAAGTGGTATTAATTAGGGATGGGCATTTTTCTAAAATATTGCATTCGAATATTTGGGCTCATAAAAATCGAATATTCGAATATTCGTTTATTTAAATTATGTTTAACGAAAAGACGTTATTATTTATTTATTTATTTTTTTTGTAACGTTTTTGTCACCATTTCTGGACAAGCTTACAATTAGGCAATACACAACAAGCTTACAATAGTAATTAAAGTTTTCTTTTAGTTGAAAACATTAAACAGTAGGCCTATGTGTAAACAAAATATATATATATAAAAAAAAAAATTATTAAAAGCATGCTCAAGCAGCGCGAGCGAAAAAAACAAGCAGATTGCGTCAGATATCGTACAGAACGTACACACATATACACACACACACACACACACACGAGTCAGCAAATGAATCATAATCGTCTTTATATTGTTTCACGTTTATGTTGAGAAAAACAATAATATCTAACGTTACATGCAGGGGCGTCGCCAGCACTTTATGCTCGAGTGAGAAAAGACCTACTGTCTATGGAAAAGACGCCGCGCTGACAGACGTTTCAGAGACACAAAGAGAACGGTGTTTCTAACAGCACTTTGCATTTTCTGTTCTTAAACCGGTCTGCCTTAACGAAACTTAAAATAAGTGTGTCTCAAAATCATTTTGCTATTAGATAAGTTAACATCTTTGATCACGCGGGTCCAGCTGCGCTTACCTGCAGTTGTGATGCAATGATGAACAGCTGTCTTTCCGCTGTCTTTCCTCGCTCGACTGTTTGGATTGCATGTGATTTATCATGGTGATGATATAACTCAAATTAATTAATTAATTTGATCAAAAGTAATTCCGTTTAGTAAGAGCCTTTTCAAGTAACGTTAATTCCAAACTTCGCGAGGCAGACGACAACATTATGTGATCAAATACAGACAACTTGTTAACACACTCCACAGCACCATCCAGTGCATTTAATTGTAACTGCGAGTTAGTTCTTAGAATATATCACTGCATTTACGGCCAGCAAAGCAACGTATACAAAATTCGAATAGTATTTAATTTTTCGAATAATAATTACATATCGAATATTCGAAAATTTGAATATTCGTGCACATCCCTAGTATTAATATAGCCATTATGCCTGTAGACTACCTACTGCAAGGCTCGAAATTGTGACCATTTTGGTCGCATATGCTCCTGAATTTTAACCTGTGCGACCTAAAAATATATTTGGGAGCATTAGTGCGAGTGCAAATAATGGTTGTGGTGCGACCTCTACAAAAAGTTCGCAAACTACTGTGTACCTTACGTGCGCTGATAAGCGGTGGCCGTACCATCATTCTATCCAACATACATAACCAATCAAACTTCATCCTTACTTTCTTAACTTTAAAGCAGATTTTAGATTGCTTAATATTAGCTGTCAATCACACCCTTTCGCGGCGCTCTGTTGTCAAGTGACAGAAGCAGACTACCGTGCGAAATTAAGCCTGGAGAAGATGAAACGAACGCTGACAGATTTCTGTCACATAAAGAGCTAGATTACCGTCACATAAAGAGCTAAACGTAAATTAACACCGCATACACCATCGCCAAAGAAGAGTTTGCCTTCTCTAAATTTAAACCCATGTTGCAGCTCATGAAAAAGAACGGAGTTGTGATTAACATGACGCATGCAAATGAGAAATCATGTGCCAATATCATCGGGGTCATAGCAGATACTAATCGCGAGAACACCGCAGTTAAATTGTCGTCAGCTCAGTACATCTCTTTCATTATCGATGGAGACACCAACCTGTCTGTCAAGGAGTGTGTGTGATCGTGTATGTCCGCATCCTGCTTGATGGACAGCCCACGAACATCCTCGTCGGACATGTTGAGGTGGAACATGCCAATGCTGATAGTGAGGATGTTTTTTATTTTTATTTATATTGTTTTATTAATACATAGCTTATTTAGTATTATATAGCAATATATGAGTAATATCATAATAAATACTTTGCTTGTTTCATTAATGGATGAATCAGCATTTTTTTAACGACTCTCTTGAATGAATGATTCAATAACAAATACATTTAAGTCACTTGTCGCCACCTAGTGGAGTAACAATGTGATCGATACAATTGTTATTTGAAGCTCCATGTTACTTTCAAAAGGTGCTTGTCTCTATTTTGATCACTTCTGTAGACGTCAGTGTTTATATCCAAACCATAATCTTTCATTCTAGTTCCGATTCAAGTTCTTCTGTGATAAGAATATTTGTAACACAGAAATAACAATACTGCGTAGTTGAATATACTCTCTGGGTCAGCAGAAGCACCATATCTACTGTGATTTTTAATAGACATGTTTAATAGACAAAAAGTTGTCATTTAGGAATGAAAATCAGACATCTTCATTACACCCTAACACAGTAAAAAATCTAATCCGAATTTTTCTGAAATTAAATTCTGAGATCTGAAATAAATTTTTGGTGGGTGCTCCTAAATTTTTGCTGGTGCTCCTAACTTTTTGAAGTTGGTAGCACCAGTGCTACCAAGTAAAAAAGTTAATTTCGAGGCCTGTACTGTGGTTGTCACAGTGCCACTTGTTGTGTTGCTTTATAACTTTCAGCTGTGCACGCTTACCCGATTAAAGTTGTTGACACTTTAGTCATTAAATTATTTTTTTTTTAAACTTGTGAAGTACAAGCGCAAACAATTTCCAATGCAAATAACAACTTCAACATCTATGTTAAACTGTACTTATACTTATGTTTTTCTAATTGAAACGAATGGCTATGAGCTACGTACAGGAGCATTTGATAGACATTCTTAGCACCCAATAAACGACGCCGGGCATTCCGTAAACCATGCCTCAAATACGGAAAAATTAACATGTGGTTCCCAGACCCAAGTCTCAACGAGAATTGGGTCTGGCATTAGCCAGGCTACAAAAACCCTGATTGGTTTAGAAATTCATCACACTCTTTCTAAACTCTGTGAACGTTTAGATAGAGGTTTTATTTAAATCTGGGATCTGCAGCAAGCAAAGAATACCATTCTATCTGTGAGCAATTCAGAATCGTGATGCATCACTGAATAAGTTTTCCCCCACCTTTAGTACAACATGCTACAACAGAAAGATTGCTCACAGACAGCACCCTGTTTTCAACATAACTGTCCCATTATACTCATCTCCATCTTTGGAGAGAATCATGATTGACACTGTAAGTGGAGGGTGTGTGTGAAGAGCTGGATGTGAGAACAGGCCTCTGTTGACCATCTAAATAAGCCTGTCTAACAGCCATTCATAAAGCCCACTGTGATTCCCAGACAAGCATATGAATGGAGACGAGACCTGAGAATACTCCCACTGTACGCCAATTAAACCCAAATGTGACTGGCAGATTATATCAGTCTAATAATTCTGATTTTAGCACTTCAGTGTGGGCAGTGTTTGTGGGTGAGAAAAACAGAATGGGTGCTTGTCAAATAAGAGATCGAATTTTAAGAATCTTCAGATGGTTGGAGGTCTTGTTGACACGGTCATTGGAAGCTGAACCTTCCCACAGTTCTGAGAGATGAGTAAAAAAAATTATTTATTCTTCGATAAGCTCTTTTCAAAAGCCTAGTGAGCTGCCTTCCTAAACAGCACCAAAGCTGCTGCAAACAGTCAGCAGAATATTCAACTCAATTCACAGTTTGTGCGTATTACACGCCAAAAAGTGCGCATCATATGCACGCGAAAACGCGTACCATATACACTCAAAAAATATTTTTGGCATATAAATGGCACGAGAAATGACATTCGTGCTATAAATACGAACTTTCATGAGATCGGGTTCGCAACTGTGTGGCCGAAGGTATACAGCAGTGCTCTGGTGTTATCTTACAGGGAAGATGGATGCTGCAGAACTATGGCGTTATTTTCCAGTCAAATGTCGAGAGCGCACTAGCGCGAAAGTAAATTAATTTAATTCACGAGCACAAATCTCTCTGCTCGTGCGGGATATAATGTCTCTCAGATAAACGCTGCTCTTGTAAGATCTATTTTCTCTAGGCTCGCTCAGAGAATCCTGCACATAAAACATGTTCATTGCAATTCGCGAATCTCTCCACTTCCCCAGTTAACAATTTTAGGTTATAAGAACATTTTCATAACATTCCCATTAAGTTATAAAAATGTTATTTCTGAATGTTCTAGGAACATTCAAAACATCCAGTTTTTTTAGACGTTGTCTTAACGTTATTTCTTGGATATAATAACATTATTCAAAATGTTATTAGAACATTCAGTTTTCCCAGGTATATAAACGTTAACGTTCTTGCTTGGCTATAAGAACATCATTCAAACGTCATTAAAACAATCAATTCTCCCGTTATATAAACATGTATTTTAACGTTATTTCCTGGTTGTAAGAATGTTATTAAGAAATAACAATTTTATTAAATACTTGAACTGATTATGCTTGAAAAAAAAGCTATAAACCGGAAAACCAACTTAATTAAAAAAAAAAAAAAAAAAAAAAACACAATATAAATTTTTGGTCAAGTTAATTGCTGCTCAGATAAACTACTGGTATCCTTAACTAAAAATGATATTCACAATCCTTGAATAAAAATGATATTCACATTCCAAAGTAGGGATTGGCTCTTGGCTGTATGATGAAAATCTTATATGATGGTATAACAATATCATATAAGGAACAATTGTTCTAAATATCAACATGGCTGTCTTATGGCCATAGGTTGCAGAGGTTTTTTTTTTATTGGCAGCAGATACTAGTGGGTTTGACTTAAGCCAGTCATGACTTCAGCAACTAACAGCACCATATGGAAGTGGGATGAGGTTTACACAAGGACTCTGTGGGAGAGATTCACATCTCCATGATGACTGCATAGAGACGCATTCAAGAAGAAGAAAGAGAAACGGGGGGCAAAAAAGGTACACAGAAAACAGATATTAACTAGTCAGTCACTGTGAGAAACAGACAAATGCTTAATGAAAACTCTAGACAGACAAGGACAAAGCAAGGGAAATGAGATTGAGAGTGAGAGATAAAAGTGAACATTTCTGACCTGAGATATGTGGTTAATGGAGGACTCCATCCTGCGCAGCTGCGAGGCCTGGATATCCAACAACTGCAGGACATTGTTGGCTAAGGCATTGATCTGATAGGCCACGCTCGCCAAGGACTGGGTGGTGTAGGCTTTGGTCTCCTCCAAGGCTTTCCTCTTATCCTGTGCCTGCAGGTCAAGGACAGAAAAAACATTTTTATTCACATTTTCACAAAAAACAGCAATCGCTTCAACCACGGTCTCAGCCTTAGAAAGCACACCCACGGACCGTCTGATATACAGTATGCTGCAAACAAAAATAACTGTCTAAAAGAATTCATTCCAACCTGACTGCCAGGTTTCTATGTAACTTCTGGAAGATTGCACAAGTTTTAAATAATTCTGAGGAAAACAGTCACATTTACAAGGTACCAAGATGCTTTAGTAAGCAAAGTAAAATCACTAGATTTGACAAAGCTTCATTTGAGTTAGCTGAGGTAGTTCAGCGAGCAAACCCAATGTGAAATGAAAGATACCACAGTCAGCAACAGACCACTTTACAAAGTTTTATTTTGACATTTTGAATACAATTGCTGCCCTCAAATGTTAATCTGAACTAAAATAAACCTTTGTTTATAACAAATATTACATTTCATTTTGTCCAAGGAGCTGTTTTGTTTTATATGCTCCTAAGAAAAGTCAAGAATAGCTCTATCATTTCTCAAAGTAAAAAAAAATCATACTTTATGATGTTACTTAAAAAAAATATATAATTAAAAAATAGTATTAAGGACATTTCTCTGGCATTTTTTTCTTTTTGCTGTATCGAAAACGTACCGAACCGTGACACAAGTGTATCATATCGAACCGAACCGTGAATTTTGTGAACCGTTACACCCCTAAACAATACTGTGGCATTGGGTAATAAAGGATGAGAACAACTTAATCTTAAAAACAAATAGCATAGTTGTAGTTTCAACTGAGAAATTAATAATATTAATAAAATAATAATGTTTGTATATGATAATTAAAACGTATTTAGTATTCCGTCCAAAGCTGTAAACACATTTGCTCAGACATTTTAACATGAAAATAAAAAATAAAAATAAATGGTATTATGGCAGCCTATATAAACTTTCACCTTTATAATGCATGCGATGCTAGCTAAAAAAGATCTTGAAAACTGTTGTGAAACCAACAGAATGACAAAATCTGCCTTAAAAGCAACCACACAGAACCGAAACTCTTAGTTTTTAAATGTGGTATTTTTTCAGTTCTCGAATTGGCCTACCTCTGTGGTAAACCATGATCTCACTGAGGTAAACTATAACTCATGCAAAGCCTTCAGTGGAAAAACCTGACACACCTGCAGTGAGGAGGGATTTCGATAATGAAAATTTGTTTGTACTTTTAAAAAATTACTGTGCTTCCATTTTACCTTTTTCCTTTACTGCCCGAATTTGTGTACACATGATATACTATTTACGACTTAGGAAGCTGATTGAGACGCACCGTCTGTATTAAATACATGAACATACACTAAAAGACATTTACACATGGGGACTACTGTACATTCTCCATTGTAAATTAAGTGGTGAAGGCATGCAATAATATTGTTTTACAGATGTTCCACTGAAAAATGGAACGGAGCTGATCTCAAGTCAAAAGTTAAGCTATTTTTAGCAAGGGTTTGGCAAGAGCAATGGACATTGTTACCCTACAGATGCACTTCCCAGAGTCTTACTTTAAGAACCGTAGAATTCACACATACTGGAAGGGTTGAAAATAAATGCGTCTCCATCTAGCCTACACAATAGTTCAGTGAGCTCACTGAAAACCAACTCAAAGCTTAACATTTTAAACCCTGTTCACATGTCATACGATTCAGACTTCATTTTAATAGTGCTGAACAAGATCTGCAAATAGGATCCAACATTCTCCACAGACAACTTAAAAAGGATTGAAAGTGCCATAAAGGCAGGTTGTAATCTCATATCTCTTAAACAGAACTTTTGGCCCATTTCCAGTCTGGATGTACGGTATTGTTATCAGAATCTGTTCGGCTTTATGGCCGTTCTGTTGTATTGAATTTTACCTTTGATGCCTCTGTAAATCTCATAGTTCACATCTGGCGAACTGAAATGTACATAAGTAGGGCAGATACTAGGGACAGGACTAGGGAATTTCTACAGTTTGTCAGTGAAAATGTCAGTGGTGCTTACCCATGCAAAAGTTGCCATGACAACAGTGACTGTGCCATATTAATAAATAAAAAAAATACATTAAACATACAAATATCTCAATTAAAATTAATTTTAATATTTTTGAAGGCCTGAAGTCAGGAATATAGAAATGTTGTTATATCATAGTGAAGAAACAGAAAAAGTGGCAAGGTAAATAAGCTTCTTAAAATGATCTTGTAACAGGTTATAACTTGGGTTGCAAAATGTGGTGCGACACCCCTAAACCTTAAAAACCTATTTGTAAAACTTCTTTAATATATAGAGTCATTTTACCATTCCAAACTTTAGAGTCAGTAAGACTTTTTTCATGTGTTTGAAAGAATTCCTGAATGCTCACCAAGGCTCCATTTATTTAATCGAAATACAGTAAAATGAGTAATATTGTGAAATATTATTACACATTAAAACTTTATATTTTCTATTTGAATATTTCAAAATGTTATTAATTCCTGTGATGCATATAGATATAGGGAAAAAAAGAAATCATCAGTTGATATTTATCACAATAAATGTCAAATCTTTATTTATTTTAAAAGGAAGTCCTCACTTTCAAGCCGGGTCCTGATCACCTGAAAGTGTTTATTCTGAGATAACAAATGGCTGGACATACATTATACCTTACTTATTTGTTGATGTCACCTTCTTGATCCGGCCAGAGCTACATCATTAAATTTGTTCATTTGCACTTTTTTAATCCTTGACAATTCATATATTCAAGCCCAAGAGGACGCAAAGAGAACTCAATTTAATATTATGAGTAGTTTTGTTTGCGCAAACATCCAACGATGTAAAACAAACATTTTCTGTTATATTTTCAGTGAACATAAAGAGTTAAGACATAAAACACATGTGGAACATTAGATCTGTGCAGCTCTTAAAGTGATAGCAGCCTGATAAACCTGCTGCTGCAGTGCTATTTTCAATTTATTATTTATTTTCTCTACCTGAAATTACTGTTCAACTTACCTGTCAAACACAAAGTTTTACAGTGTCTATTTTATATGTACGTTTGTTCTATTGTATTTGTGCTATTGCTCGTAATTTGAATGTTCTTATTTTATTACTGATGGTTTACTTGTCTTTAACAATACTTGAAATATAAATGAGTTAGGCTGGTAGTCAAAAACAATGAAGACAAGTACCAGGCATATTTTGTTTATTTTTTGCTTTTTTGTGGTAAACATTTTAGCAGGGCAAGTACAAATTTGAACCACTGGCCCAGCCTGACAGTAGGAAAAAAATCCTTATTATCCTTAGTATAAATCTTTAATAATTTTGTGAAAACCATTACATATTTTTAAGGATTCTTTGATGAACGGAAAGTTCAAAAGAACAGAATTTATTTCAATTTGAACTTACCGACACTAAAGTTTTCAGAAACTAACTTCGTACTTTAATGTTCAGAAGTTTAAAGTAGATTTTTAAATAATTCTTTATCATGGACGATCATACTTGTCATTGGCCAGAGGATCTGATTCTTCAAGACACCAGACTGTGGGAGTTGATAAGGCAAATGTGTGTTGGCGTAACAGAAATGACCTTGTCAGTAACAGGAGTCATTTGTTCTGGGCCAGCTGTTACATTTCTTTCCAAATTTGCTCTTACAAAAACATCAATATCCTTCTAGCCTTGTTGTGGGACCCACAATGCACCAATCTCACACTAGCCTATCAAGGCTAAACAGGCAGTTTTTTTTTAAGAAAAACAGCTTTATCTGAAGGACATTTCACACAGATACAATGTTTGATTAGCATCTTCAGAAATCTCCCAAAACTTCCCATGAAGCAAGAAAGGCAAACTCCCAGTCCCAGAAGAAAAAGGCAAAAATCTCTTCTTATCTCTTCCACGGTCACAGGCACAAACACCCAGAGATAAGGAAAAGCAGAAGGTGCAGAAGAGAAAGCCAACTCCTTTTTTTTTTTTTTTTTTTAAACAATGAGCAATAAAAAAATCGTACATTCATAAAGTTCTTAAATATCGTTATGGTATAACTAAAGTATTAATTAACCTTTTAAGGCGTCTTAAATCGCGACTGCAGTTTAAAGATTACTTGAAAGCTTATATTTAAATAACTTAAATATGAATTCTGCACGTTCAAAGTGAAAATGTGGCGCTGTTGCATGTTCTAGGCATGCAGTTTCAGAGCCGTTCCCCATCAGTGAATACTGCACATTTCTGCCAAGCTAATGCTAATGATGAATCATGACAATGTTTATCTTATGGTGTTTGTATTTTAAAATGTTTTAGTTGTTTGTATAAAAGCATATTATTTTCTTAAGTTTGAATGTGCAGCAAGAAGTATTAAAGACTACAAATGAATTGTTTATACATAATCAATACATTTTCATTGCGCCCTAAAGTTCTTTGTACTTTGTTTCAAATTAGAAAAAAAGAAAGTGTCAAGCCCTGTATCTACAAAATTAAAATTACCTTTAAAGGTGCCGTATGGAATAATTGAGGTATAAATATCCAGAAAATGAGCTTCACGCATAAAAAGAATGAGAAGAAATAAGTGCAATGATGTCATTAAAAAACTGAAAAGTTATAGTGCTGCCAATATATAAACCTAAATTAGCATGCTAAATTACTAGCCCCGGCCTGTCAGGTGTCGTAATACCAGTTTCGGCCATGGGAGGCGGTATGCGGGCGCGCAACATTACCATGAGCCAAACTGCAGTACACGAGTAAGTCGCGCCGGCTTGTGTGTGTGTGTCTGTGTACTTGAACCTGTCCTGATGTCAGTCGTGTGGAAATACAGCCCACTGCTACATTTCAGTTCAAGGAAGAGTTCAAAAAATGATTGGTCGACATTATGCATGAGGAATACATTTTGGTAAGTTGTAGCATACTGTATCTTTCAACAGTGTTCGTGTTCTTTTTCCATTAGCTAGTAGAGATGATCGGTTCACGTGCGCAAGGGATCTGTGGTGTAACATGTACAAGCGCCAAAACGGTATTTATTGTTTGAATTGCGTAATAAAATTGACAGAATCTGAGAGCTTAACTAACCTGCTTGCTAGGTGTCAATTGCGTGTCTCACAGTGAAATCGTGAGAGTTGGCAGCTCTGAATGGCGCTAGCTTGATTAACATGCTGTCTGTCAAATTAATTCAAACTAACAATAAAAGTGTAATATGAACAAAACAAATACCATAAACTTCAAATAATTGCCCAGGCTTTTATTTTCGCATATCGTCGAAATGCACCAGCTTGTTTTTGAGACAGGCGTCTATAAGACGGTCTTCATCATTAAAGGGTTAGTTCACCCAAAATGAAAATTATGTCATTAATGACTCACCCTCATGTCGTTCCAAGCCCGTAAGACCTCCGTTCATCTTCGGAACACAGTTTAAGATATTTTAGATTTAGTCGGCGAGCTTTCTGTTCCTCCATTGAAAATGTATGTACCTTATACTGTCCATGTCCATAAAGGCAATACAGACATCATCAAAGTAGTCCATGTGACACCAGTGGGTTAGTTCGAATTTTTTGAAGCATCGAAAATACTTTTTGGTCCAAACATAGCAAAAACAACGACTTTATTCAGCGTTGTATTGTCTTCCGGTTCAGTTGTTGATGCGCGTTCAGTGACGTGGGTTACGCTGACGTGAGACGCGACATGAGACGGGCTGACGCGCGTCTGGGGCGTCCGAGCTTCATTCACAGTCTGAGGGAGACGCACGCTATACAAAACAATCTTCGCAAACATGTCTAAGGATTTCCACACCGAGGAAGACTTGCATTTTTTTGCCCATATTTATTTGAACCTGAATACACGGACGGACGCACCAAACACGCGTCAGCCGCGTCTCACGTCACGTCTCACGTGCAGCTGTAACCCACGTCACTGAACGCATATCAACAACTGAACCGGAAGACAATACAATGCTGAATAAAGTCGTTGTTTTTGCTATGTTTGGACCAAAAGTATTTTCGATGCTTCAAAAATTTGAACTAACCCACTGGTGTCACATGGACTACTTTGATGATGTCTGTATTGCCTTTATGGACATGGACAGTATAAGGTACATACATTTTCAATGGAGGGACAGAAAGCTCTTGGACTAAATCTAAAATATCTTAAACTGTGTTCCGAAGATGAACGGAGGTCTTACGGGCTTGGAACGACATGAGGGTGAGTCATTAATGACATAATTTTCATTTTTGGTGAACTAACCCTTTAAGTGTTGAGATGTGGTTCATTGAGTCTCTGAACTCTAAAAATCTCCAAATACTCCACGTGAAACTGCGGTCTTTCCAACCTTTTACTATCGTGTCAAATTATTTGAATAATATGTGCGAGAAAGACAGAGCAAAACAGCGTTTGTTTGCGTTGTTTGAAGACGTGAGAGTGCGCGCGGCCATGGCACAACTGAATTTCTGGAGGTATACTGCCCCCATCTGTTATGGAATATAGAACATGATTAGATTTTAAATGCAAGATGGCACCTTTAAGAAATTTCCATTAAAATGGAAACTAACCACCAACAAATTGCTGAAATTCCTAAAACAAAATCCTACAAGTCAGTGTGACGTCTATTGACAAGATGACAGCAAACATTAAGGATTTATTTGACCAATCACAAGGCCAGACGAACATACCATTACAAGTAAACACTGCCGTCCTTTATCTTAAGTTTAAGCTGAACCTAAAACATTCTTCAACCTTCATCTCCACGACTTCCATGAAAGGAATCAGAGGGTAGGTCAGCCGTTCCTGGTTCTGAGTGCACAGGAAGGAAAAGCCTATGTTTCCTCCCTGAGAGTCAGAGTATCAGGAGATGCTCCACCCAACACACTGGTGGAAACAGTAACTCTTCTGGACACTTTTGTTGGACAGAATCAGCTCTGAGGGACAGTTCTGTCTTGGACGGTGGAGCCAAGCATCTTGGACCGCTTACAAGAAACTACAATTCATTCCTTTCGGTCCTGAGAAGAACAGTCTGTGATGGGTACTACTCGGGTAAAACACTCAAGCTTTGAGATCTTCATGCTGAAGAACAAGTCAAAAAACACTCTCCTCTCCAAGAGCAGAATGTGGAGCTTTGTTTGGATTTCCTGTAGTGCTGACAGCCCAGCTTACACTACTATAATACATATCCTGAGGATAATGTCCTCGGAAGATCAGGTGAAATAAAATGTTAGGAATGTCATTTATTAACACGGTGTAAGACTCCCACTCTGCTTTGCTCTCCTGTTTGTGAACACAGTCATGTAAAACAGTTCTGGGAGGTAATAATAACAAATCACTTTGACGACTGACTTTGCTTAGGCCTTTCAGAAAGACCAAAACAGCATTTCAGATTCTGTGCAATGAGATCGGTCCGCTAGACAGTGCAGTTATGCCGCCCAATTGCAAAGTTACATATTTTTTGATGCGCATCGAGGAATTTATTCTGTAATGTGCTTTCATTGCAGTTTCTGCATGATTTCATATCAGATAAAAAATTATCCAACTCGATAGAGCGCATATATTTTTTATGAGTCATTCAGGCAACCTACCAACAAGTCTTTTTTTTAATACGCATTTTGCATTTAGCGTTCTGCTAAAGGCTAAATCACACTGTCCCAACAAACTCTCTGCAAACATTCTGCTGGTTGTTTGATTTACAATGTCAGGAAACACATTGTCATTTTCACACCAACCCAACAAACACCAACAGGGTTTAACCACGCTGACTCTACCAATTTTGGCATTCATTAAGGCAGTGTGAACTGGCCTTGTCAGAGGCTTAGTTTATCCAAAAATGAATATTACATCATTTACTCAAGCCTGTATTACTTTTTTTCGCCATGAAGTAAGAAAGGAAAAGTTATGATGAATGTCCACGCTGTTCCTTTGCACAATGAAAGCAAATGGATTCTAGAAAATATTCTCAGGCCTGACAACACATGATATCAATGTCATAAAATGTAATCTTTCAAAATGAATGAGTTTATTCAACCTTTACACACACTAGGGCAAAAAATGGGCCCAACATGGCTAAACATTAAGTTTTTAATTGCCTCAACCACACATTTTTGGTCTAGAAATTAGCTATAATTAAACAAGTTTATTAAACCTTTCCACACACACACACACACATACTAAGTCAAATGAAAATGGGCCCAAAATGGCTAAACATTAAGATTTTAATTGCCTCAACCACACATTATTGGTCTGGAAATTATCTACATTTAAGTAAATGCTCTACTTAAAAAGCCATTGCTCTCTCAGAAAAACATCAACGACAGCATGAAGTTTTTGGCAGAACATGGGAAGTCGTGGGAGTGATGATTCACAGTGAAACAAGTTGCATAAACGTTTAGTCTTTAAGTTAATTACAGACTTAAGACTCTAGCATCAATATTTGACCAATGTTTTACAACAAAAATGTTCGTGAATCGTGACACATTAATTTATTAATTTGTCTAAGAGGTACACAGCAATCATGCTGAATCTAACTGGGATTTACCATTTCACATAAAAAGCGAGCACATGCACCTGCTTCCATTTATTTGCAAGAATGCACAAAAGAACTTCATTAAGCCTTTTAAGTCTAAAGCCTTACACATGTAGTAAAATATTGATAAAATATCATGTTTCTTTAGAAAGAGTGAGCATTTCTATGAATTCTCCAATTAAGGAAATGCTGTGATCTGAGGAGGTTTGAGCGAGGTCTTGTCTCACTTTACTGTTTTCCTTCCTAAAACGGTTAAGATCATAAGTCCATATTTTGCCTTTTTTTTTGCCTTTGCCCATTTATATATGAGTATATATATATATATATATATATATATATATATATAGAGTATATATATATATATATATATATATATGTAGAGAGAGAGAGAGAGAGAGATAGAGAGAGAGAGAGATAGAGAATATATATATATATATATATATATATATATATAAAATAAATTAGACTTATGAGTTATCATGAAACATTTTGATTATAAAAGTAAATGCTATCAAAACAAAAAGGATACAGTTATAAACCTCTCATCATGTACTATTTTGCACATGATTTCAAATGACATCATAAATACCAAGTTTTTTCCACATTTAAGGGGAAATTTCTCATTACTGCAACAGGTCCATGACTGGATTTGGGTTCTTTGAGATGAAAATATTTATAATTAAAAAACATAAAATAAAAACTTCAGTGCATGTTATACTATAAATATTTACAATAAAGAAACATGTGGTATTTGGTGATCATTGGTAAATGTAGTGGCAATAATAAGGAATATAAATGTGTCCAAGACCAATTATCTCATCCTCGCAACAATTTTTAATTATTGTTTAAGTCCTCAAGGAACTAACATTTTCAAGATTTTTTTAGGAAGGGACATAATTGACTGTGACACACAAGATGCCTACCAGATAAGCACATTTTAAGCACTTTTTAGTTCTCATTACCGAAACATACACCATATATTTAAGGTAATGTCATGTTGCGGTAATGATAATTTTTTATGGACTTCATCTAAAAATGTAAATAATAATATAGTAAATATTTTTTAAAATCTTCTAAAAATAATGGTTATAGTAAGTTCAAACCCTAATCTTATATAGTGCAAAAAGAAAATAGGCATTTTAAAGAAAAAAGAAAAAAAAAGGTATTTTAAAAATTCTGATGCTGGGCACCTTCTTAATCTGGGATTTCGCTGATAATCACCCAATATATATATATATATATATATATATATATATATATATATGTTAGGGCTGGGCGATATGACGACATATATCGTTACCGCGGTAGAAAAGCGTCAGCCGTAACAGATTTTTTTATTCCGTGTATACAGCGAAATGTAAATAAGTGGGCGTGGTTAACTCCCGTGCAGCGCGCGTGAGACTGATGCTGAGATTTGTCAAAGAAACATGGAGAAAGCAGATTAAGAGGATCCACAAAGGACTTACATTTTCTAAAGGTTTGTTAACGTGATATGTTCGGGGGAAAGGCAGCCGTCAACTAGAGCAGAGCAGCACCCAGGCAGGGGAGTGCATGTTCGCAACGGGGAAAGCAAGTTACATGAGAACAACATTTCATAGGCTATATCAATATCATTACGAATAGAAATAACCTTGAATAATGTATAGTTATCCGCATCTTTCCTTCTCTTATGTATAGTTACTTTTTAAACATGAAAATCGCATTCACCATGAATGAATCCTGCTTGTTAAAATGAATCCTGTTTCTGAGGCAAAATTACTAAATATGCAGCGCGAGTTTTATATTTAACTCTAAACAATTGCCTACCGAACCAGTTGATAAAATCTTCCTTTGATTCGATCCGTGATTACAACTTGACTCTCAAATTAATCGAATCGCATTTTGTTGCATGCAAAGACGCGCGCACATGCACTAAGAGGGAGCGCGCGGTGTTACCGGGCTATGGTCTAATAACGACGCACTGTTATAAGGTGTGTATAATTTAAACTACTTAGTCAACACTAACAGTAGCTGCGGTTTGGTTTTCATATTGCTGCTCTCCTTCTAGTCACTTCTGAACTTGATGAACTTGACACTTCTGAACTCCTCTTGATTAAAGCTCAGGGTGACGGGTTGCCAGATATAACAAAAAGAGCAAAACAAGCCCCTTAAAAGGCAGTATAATAAGCACATGTGGTAAAATATATCATAATTATATTATATATATTATAATTATAAACTGATTGATGAAGTAAAGCAATGCATGAGATTGAAAAATTATTTTGAATTGCATAGAAGATTGAAAAATTAGTTGAAAAGCACCCATGAGTTGTATTTAATATCAATCTGTTGTGGGAAGTTCATCTAAAAGTTGATGAGTCTTTTTCTTTACTATATTTTGCTATAAAAATAGTTTACCAAATAAATAATTTACCAAATAAAATAAAAATAAAACAAGGTGAGGTACTTTCATTCCTAAAGTATTTGGGTTTATTTATTATATAACTATATAACTATATAATAACTATATTGTGAAATATATTGTTACCGTGAAATAAAATTAGTCATATCGTGAAACACAATTTTGGTCATATCGCCCACCCCTATATATATATATATATATATATATGTATATATATTAAAGTGTTTTTTGTATCATATTTGATATATCAGGCTTCAATGGTGTGTGCTAGAGGAGAATATGTAGGCCTAACTCATACTCAAGGAGGAAGAAAAAAAAAAGTTCAATGTGTGTGTCCTTTGTGTCAATTCTTTCAAGCAAAAGAACAGATGGAAGTCAAGGCCAAAGAAGCAGGGCTGTAATTACAGGCCTCTTTAATCTGTTATGGCCACTGTAATCGCCATGTCTGATCACAAGAAGGGGCATTTTAGAGCTCCTTCCATCCAAGTGCATGCTGGTACGCAAACTGCCTGGGTTCAGTGACAGCCTAGGATCTCCTCCAGGAAAAATAATGAGTATTTGTAGGATTTACTGATGTGGTTTTGCTAGAGGATGCCAGCGAGAAAAGGATTATGGTCTTGTGGCGTAATCTAGGTACTGGCATGAGCAATGCTAACGCCACTTTCCAGGACATATGTTAGGCAATAGGCAGAGCTGAGCTAGCGGTGGTAAAGTCTCATCTCTCGCATTGGCCTCTGACCTCGATAGCATAAACAGAGACATCTGGGGGTTATTGTGTCTATTTTCCATGGTCGACCCTCAATGACACCCAAGCACAGTTTAAACATAGAGTGGCCCCAAAAGTAGTTGGATGCTTAAACATCATTTAAATGCCTGAATATCATTACAAAACTAATTTGTCAATCAAGTGGCCCTGAAAACAAGTCGTTTTGAATGAATCACTCAATAATACTCAAACTCAAGAGAACCCAATTCAAATAATTCTGAGAAATCCTTCACTGAATGAACTCACTAAATCCATTGGAAGGGTTACTGACTCATCATCTGACTCACTCAATGACCTGCAAGTCGTTCCTTCCAGTCCATCTCTCAAGCAAGTTTCACGGCCCATAATGTTGGTTCAATGTTAAAAAGTCAAAAACAGTGTTAGTTAGCGGTGGTCTGGCTAGTTAATTAAGAATATGACGATGAGCAAGGTATCAAAGCCCTGTAGAAGGAAAGCCCAGGCTGAGGAGGACAGAGCCCATGATGTGACAATCTGCCCTGGATGGCAACACCCTTATCCAGACTGACTCATCCAAAAGAAGCAAGCCACACCTATGAGGGCCATGGGACAAACAGCTAGATTAGGAAAGCTAAAACACACATAACCTCAGTCTGGTTCTAAAGTACTTTACAATTTTTATCTGAGAATTCTGAATGTTCTCACAGCACTGTCTGGCACTGAGGAAATGATTTAAAAACCACATCGGCCAAAGCGGTCAAGTATGAAAAAGAATTCACAGCACTATCTAATCTGCAAACTGATTGGTCATGCTTTAGTAGTTGAACATTTTTATATATATATATATATATATATATATATATATATATTATATAGTGTTCTATGTTCATGTGCCTTTCCATTAGCTAGTAGAGATGATCAGTTTACGTGCGCAAGGGATCTGTGGTGTAACATGTACAAGCGCCAAGACGGTATTTATTGTTTGAATTGCATAATAAAATTGACAAAATCTGAGACCCCATTTACACCTGGTATTAAAATGCGATCTGTATCCAGATAAGTTATCCGGATAATAAGTGTTCTGATCTTACCGATTCCATTTTACACCTGGCCACATAAATGCGTTTTTGCAAAACGGATGTAAATCCGATCTTAAACTCCCATGTTATATACAGATTTAATGGATTGCATGCCACCAAAATCAACAGATATGAGCTGCATTTTATTGATTTCAAATTTTCAAAATCAAAGACATCAATAAGAGAGAGTGGCAACCCTGGTAAGATCATTTCGTTTCTTTACTTGAAGATGATTGTGTGTTAAGTGTCTGCGACTTACTTTCACTTTTATTTGCGAGCACGTTGGCTTGAATAGACGCTCAGCTGCTCATCTGCGGTGATGCGTGTTGCAGTAGTGCCGTCATATCTGACTATAACATGACATATAGCCTATATAACAAGCTCTCACTCGTTAATTTTTTTGCATTTTTGGGAGGAGTAAAATATACATATGTTGTTTCAACAACCAGATCGTGTTTACACCTAGTAAAGATCCGAACACAATGCGAGCCAGACTACCTCCAGATGAGGTCAGGGCAGATCCGATCACAATCCGATCACAAGGCATTTACACCTTGCATTAACATGCGTTTTTTATTATCCGGATAACTTATCTGGATACAGATCGCATTTTAATACCAGGTGTAAATGGGTACTGAGAGCTTAACTAACCTGCTTGCAAAGTGTCAATTGCGTGTCTCTCGGTGAATTTGTGAGAGTTGGCAGCTCTGAATGGCGCTAGCTTGATCAACATCAGCCAATGCTGTCTGTCAAATTAATTCAAACTAACAATAAAAGTGTAATATGACCAAAACGAATACCGTAAACTTAAAATAAAAGCCCAGGCTTTTATTTTCCCATATCGTCGAAATGCACCAGCTTGTTTTTGAGACAGGCGTTTATGAGACGGTCTTCATCATTTAGTGTTGAGATGTTGTTCATTCATTGAGTCTCTGATCTCTGAAAATCTCCAAATGCTCCACGTGAAACTGCGGTCTTCCAACCTTTTACTATCAGCGTCAAATGATTTGAATAATATGCGGAGAAAAAAAGAGAGCAAAACAGCGCTCGCTTGTGTTGTTTGAAGACGTGAGAGTGCGCGCTGCCACGGCACAACTCACTTTCTGGAGGTATAATATTTAATTATAATTTTATACCATTGATAAATTTAATTTTCTAAGAGAAGACTGTTATTTATTTTAAATCATAGGTTATTTATTTTGCATGCTTGCCGGTATTGCTACAGCATGCCGTATGCATGTTCTGGGGTGTTTAATATATGCTCATTAATCTGGTTTAGTATTCCTCCCCCGACCAATGGCTTAAATGAACGAGCAAAGTCGAACTTGGAAACTTTTTGGTCGACTAATCTTTAGCCCGACTAAAATTTCAGCATTATTATGCTCGTACTGTACATGTGTTACAAGATTTACCTGTCTATAGACCTTATGCACCAGAGAAACGTGGGTGCCGTCATCTGCAGAATATTGTCTTTGAACTTCCGGTTTCGCGGTCGCTCTGTATATTTCTATGGCATCGCTGTCGAGGAATAATTAGCTGGTGAAGTGGATTTACTTATTGTAGAGTTAACAGAAGTTATCATGAGCATTGTAATGTTTATCATAAGCATTGTAAAGCAGATGTCTTAACAAATGTCGACCGGGATTTTTTTACGAGCAGTTCATTCATGCCTATGAAAGATCGCTGTCAAAATACAGACCGGAAGGCAAAAGACAACGAGCGCAGCACTAAAAAGGGGCGGGGCTACATAAGGTCTATACACATACTCGCTATTCTTAGCTCGCACATGCATCTTATATATATATATATATTAGAGCTGTCAGTTAAACGCGTTATTAACGGCATTAACGCAAACCCATTTTAACGGCGTTAATTTTTTTATCGCGCGATTAACGGTCTTTTTGTCCTAGCAAACTTTGTAGTTTTTTCACATACTTTTGCAACAGGACGCGGCATGCTTCCTGATCCATTTCAGCGTCTCGCGCTCGTCATCCACTCAAAGCCGGCTCGCAAGCCCAAACGAGTGTGTGCGGCGTGCCTGATGTTTTGTTTCCGGTCTAGCTAGATCGCGCTTGCGCTTTGGTCGAAGAAGCAGCGAAACGTCCTCGCGCGGCGCAAGCAATTGAAATGAATGGGTTTCAGAGCGCAGCGCGAGGACGTTTTGTGCCGCACACACTCGTTTCAGCTTGCGACCCGGCCAAATAGTAACGTTATGTTTTGAGTGGATGACGAGCGCAGACGCCGAAATGGATGCCAATGAGATTCTGAATGTAAAGTTTACTTTTAAAAAGTTGCCAAATTGTCCCATTGACAAGACCAAAGCGATCTGTATGTTTTGTCATTATGAACTGAGCTATCATCATCGCAGCACGTCCAGCCTGAAACACCACTTGATGATGGCCAAGCAAACACACACACACACACAAACACAGATGATGCTAATTCTCCACCCCCTCGTCAATATCAGGACCTCGTCAGTATTTCTTTCACCCTTTTATGGATGGACAGTGTTGCATTGTGTGAGAGATTATTTAGGCTATATATGTTAGAGTGAAATTGAACACTATTCCAATGTTATTTTCAATAATAATAATTAAAAAAAAACATTTGCACTAAACAAGCCAATCCACTTTTCCATGTTGATAAGAGCATTAAAATGAGAAAAAAATGTAACAAAAAGAAATCAAAAGACATTAAGAATAGATAAAAATGTGCGATTAATCGCGAGTTAACTATGACATTAATGCGATTAATCGCGATTAAATATTTTAATCGTTTGACAGCACTAATATATATATATATATATATATATATATATATATATATATATATACACACATACATATATAAATATTTAGTTCAACCAGTTGACAGGGCCATTTCTTCACACTCAAAAGAAAAAGTAAAGAAACGAGTAAAGAAAAACCCAAAAAACATGTTTGTGTCCAAACTGATGTATACGTTGGTCTTAATTCTACAATTTCCATAGCAATGGCATCACTGCACAGACAACCTAATCACATACTTATATAAAAAAATAAAGAAATAAAGAAAATTTGTGTTTGACATCTAGAGCTCCATTTTTCAGCATCTCTAAATAACTCAAATAACAAGTTCTGCTGTAGGCCTTTTATATCACACTAAAATCAGACTTATTGTTCTGGACACAATACCAACATCCTCCACAGAGAAGCCATGCTGGAACTGTGGGCAGCAAACTTCACACTTGTCCTATTATATAGAAAAGTTTGCAGTGCACTTGGTTTGCTGAAGACGCTGCTTGAGTCATGTAGGGCAGAACGCTGAGAGACTGCTAACAAGTGCCATTGAGCTGGCCCCGCTCAACGAGAGAAGACCACCTGAAACTCCACAGAAAACCAGCCAGGAGATGGAGAAACTAAAAATGACTGCTGGAACAAACATTGTGTATCAAGTTCATAGCAGTGGTGGTGCACCACCTGTTCAAGCCAGGTGGTGTGTGTTCATTAATGCACCCTTGTCAGAAGTCACCCTGTCCACAGAGGTTACAGAAGCACGCCGTCTTGCATTCCAGAAGAGGAACTGTTGCTGGCCAAACATGCAAATTGGGCTCTGGGGTATTCCAAACACATTAAGCAAAACATTAAACACCATTGATTTTCCTTAAATGCATGTGTGAAGCAATGCAACTTGTGTCTCCATAATGCTGCGTCTCTCAATAGAACAGTTCAAATAAATAAAAGTCATCATTTAATCACCATCATGCAGCCAATAACCCGTTCAAAACCAGAATATTAGCAATAACTAGGGCTGTAATCAACCAAAGAAATCCTTCAGTCGACCAAGGTCTTGTCCTGCGTGACGATTAGTCGACTGAAAAAAAACGGATGTTTTGATTGAACATTTTTTAAACAATTGTCATAGAGCATTTATAAAACAACAACGAAAAAACATCGAAAATAAATAAAACTATAATAATTATACAATTCTTTGGAAATTAAGTGATTTTTTTAACTGCAAGTGAGGAGCTCTGTCCTTGGTCTATTGACAGTCACAATCGCGCACCTGATCACACCACACGCTACAAAATAATATAACTACTATAGCTGCCACATAATGCAAAATCCTAACAAAAGCTCTCGTTTATACAGGCTGTATTCTTCTTTACTTACAAAGCTATGGGTTAACTTTTGTCCAGCCGATCTGTTAGGCGTTTTAAAACAACAGACAAAATAGCCTAAAAAACAATCTGAAATCTAGGCTCTGTTGTAAGATAGCATATAAGTTTAATTTCGTTTTGTTACATTATTTCAGGCTACTTTCAAATGAGTCAAGTGTACAAATAAAAACCTATTAAGAAAACAATCTATTGAGTCAGTATGATAAAGCCGTTAAAAGAGCTGCTCACGTCTTTTGCGCGCTCAAGTTCGATTTCAAATAGGCACGCGATGTGCGCGCTCATAATGGAGCAACGCGGTCACCACCGTCGCCGACCTCCACAAAAATGTAGCCAGACAAAAGATTTAGATTTCTTGGACATTCTGTCGACTAAAGTAGCGTGAACTGAATGAATACAGCAAAACTACCTACCGGTACATCCCTTATTGAGCGCGAGCAGCAGCGCAGCCAGCCAGTGCGGTTCCCGAGTGTGTTATGTGTGTGCGCTAAACTGTGGCGCAGGTACAAGAAATAGCCTAAATTAAAGCATTTAAAGATGGGGATAAAACATAGGCTAATTATATTTAGAATACAGTAATAAATAACTGCTTTATAAAGGAATAAATATCAAGGAGTAAATCATTGAAAATGTATTTCTATTGGCAAAAAAAAAAAAAAAATAATGCGACTGGTCGAACCAATAAGAATTTCAGTCGACCAAGACGGCATTCGACTGATTAGTCGACTAAACGACTAAAGTGGACAGCCCTAGCAATAACCAGGTCGCGAACGGCCATGTAAACACCGGCAAAAAACGAAAAAGTCATATCCCGGATTTTAAAAACCGGGATATTATACCTGGGGTACCTCTTTCTAACTCCGAATTTTTGGTCATGTAAACGCGTATCGGCCATAGACAGTAAAAGGAATGGACACAGCGACCCCGTTGATTTCAATGGAGAGAGTTGAAGCTCAACATGGGCACTCACTTCCTGATAGCCAAGCGTTCTGCACAGGCTCAAACTGAGCTTGACGATGTAGATGTCACGTGAGCAAACTGACTGACTTATAATAGCTGTGCCAAGAGAAATTTTAATCGTGCACAGAGACGGTGAAGCGCGACCTGGAGCAACTTTTGGTAAGTATTCTGATTAGTTATTTAGCTAATGATAACATTTTAGCTAATGATAGTTCATTTAGCTTCTATTTATGCCATGGGCTGACTTTAGACAGTAAAAGATTGCCTGCGAGGCTGTGTGAGCTTCTCTTCCTGTCTATATGGTAATTCTCTACTGTGCGACGGACAGTCGAGTGGTTATGACGCAATTTTTAGCCTATTTTTACAAGAACTGCTTCTACGGGGCCATAACGTAACATACAAAGTAATGGAGCCTTTTATACATTGTCGTGTTTCTTTAGAAATAAATAATGGATAAATGGAGTCTTTGGACGCCTCAGATGTAAAGTTATTCGCTGTCAAAGTGACGCCAAAATGAATGGGAGTCAATGGGATGCTAACAGCAGGTGATAGTACGCTACAATGGCGACCCCGGAGGCAGCTTCAACTTCCGGCTGATGTGTTCTGCGCATGTTCTATCGCAAGGAATCTTGGTCTTTTCGCAAGAAACTTCTTGGCGCATACAAAAATCTGCGTGCAGTATACCGGAAGTAAACATGGCGAGACACAGCACAGCATACTTTTGGAGCGAGGTCAGTAACGTTACCAGCATCAAAGCGCAAACAAAGACTATCGCTATCTGCCCGAACTATTCATTATCCGCGTGCTGCTGTTGTTGTCTTTGGATACAGGAAGAAGAATCGGAAATGACGCATTTTGAGTCTTAAGGTTGTCCGTACATCTAAGACGCTAACCGCGCGTCGCTGTTTACATTGGGATATTGCAATACCATGTATACAGGAGAAACTTTCTCTACTCACGCATGTAAACGTGTTATTCCAAATGTTTTAGAAACCCGAAAAGTGACCTTAACCCGAAAATTGGCTGCATGTAAACGTAGTGATTGTTTCTACTCATTTGTAATACAGTGACATTGGGACTGATGCACAATTCAGCGTATAACTACTTCATTTGTTTGAGTAATTTCGTTCTGTTTGCTACATGGTTTCAGAAGACTTGAAAAAGTCTTCCTGACTGAATCACAAATAACCCCAGAACCAGGAGCTCTTTTGAGCTAGAAATGTGCATGCGGCTGATGCTGTGAAAAGTTTAATACCAAATTTGAGTAATTTTAGTATTTGCTGTAAAAGAGTGAGCAGTTGAAGGCCAATGAATGTCATTTGTATATCATCTTATGTATGGGGTAGGCAGTGTTGGAAAAGTTCACTTTCTACATGAACTAGTTCAAAGTTCAGTTCACACATTTTACAATGAACTCGTTCAATCATAGTTCTTTTTTCCATATGTTGCGAGCATCTTTTTAATATTATTATTTCCACAGCCCATATCAAACCACAGACAACAATTATTTTATTGACGGGCAAAGTTTGCAAGAAATTTTTCCCATCCTCACCAACCTCGTAATAAAACCTGTTTAAATGATCATACGACGCCTCCTCGCGAGCTGCTTTGTCGACGCGGCCGCGGTGCGACACTGGTTTCTTGTTGGGTGTTTTTTCGCTACATATTAAGGCCTGTTTACATGTGATGTAGCCTGGAAGGCTCTATAGAAATCTAGCACCCTATTGTACGGAGTTAAACTGAGAGAGCGTGCGTTCACAGACACCAGAACGAATGCGTTCACAGTGGACGTTAACCAGGCAGTAATACAGTACGTTCAGTTCACCCAAAATAAATCGCGTTCAATTAAGGTTCAGGCACAACACTGGGGGTAGGCTACTTTAAGGGAAAAACTATACAATATAAGGTTAAATTAACACAAATTAACGCCAATGCATATTCCTGCTCCTGGAGCAATAACACAGTCTCATCCCAAGACGTCATATAACTGACGTCTTGGGACGACTTTTGACCATACGTCAACATCTGCCTTTTTAGGGTACCCTTTGACGTCAGTTACATGACGATCCTGGGACGTCGTACAACTGTTGTTTACCTTTAACATCAGTTAGGTAACGTGGTAGGTTTAGGTCTGGGGTAGGGTTAGGATCCGATAACGTCATCTAACCGTCATTAAAGGGTACCCTAAAACGGTGGATGTTGACATGGTCAAAAGACGTCCCAAGACGTCAGTTATATGACGTCTTGGGATGAGACTGTGCTGGCAGCAACATGCATGACAGTGCATGACAAGTAATTGTCTAGTGCTTTCTAGAATAAATGATAAACATGGTACATTTATTAGTACACTGCACAAGTACATAAAAAGATTTGAAAAAGTCTAATTGAAAAGGAGCACATACTCTTACAGAGTTTGAGTGCAGAGAAGAAAATAGACATGATTCGTGTGCAGCCAATGAAGGAGGAGGAAGACCATAGGCTGGCATGCAAGTTCGTTACAAAATACAAACCTATGCGAGTTTGAGCAGGAAGTAAAACAACTAGTTTCAAGAAGTTCACAATCGGTTCTTTCTTTTGAGATACAATTTTTACATTTACAAACAGCTATATTACACTATACATGAAAAGTATCCAAAAAAAAACTAAAAAACTTTAAAGCAGTTTAACTACTTGATTGGATTACTTTGCACTTTTATGGTAGTGGTGCAATAGATCACTAGGCTCACAGTTCGGATCATATCACATATTACTGTTTGTGGGTCCCGGATTGGATCAGAAAAAGAAAAGGGGAGGGGTTAATACTAACTTTTCTTAACTTATCTTTTCATTTATTACTTAAAAACTGAACATTATTAAAGAGAAATGTAATCATTAAATGTAAAATAACATTATACTGTTCACTGTACAAATTATAGATTCATCTTTGTTAAAGATGTGTTTTATTGTTTGATTAACATTAATGACATCGACGGCAGCAGAGTTTATAGGCAGCGGTCACTTTAAAGGAGTAGTTCACTTTTAGAAAAAACTTTTGCTGATAATTTACTCACCCCATATCACCTAAGATGTCCATGTCTTCTCTTCTTCAGTCGAAAAGGTTTTTGATGAATTAAGGTTTTTGATGACAACATTCCAGGATTTTTCTCCATATAATGCCCTTCAGTGGGAACCAAACGGTTCAAGGTCCAAAAGACACTTTCAGTGCAAACTGCAAACTGTTGAAAGGGCTTTAAACAATTCCAGACAATGAATAAGGGTCTTATACAAGTGAAACGAACTCAAAATGAACTAATCTTTTTCCAAATCATTTAGTTCATTTCGTGGGTTGAATGAACTTGAAAAAAGTTTCATTCATTTTCATGAACGAGTTCGAACAGGAGAGTCACGAACGTGCATCACAGAACAGAGCAAAGCGAGCATTTGAGCTTATAAAACTTAAACTTTTTTTATGACCAATCGTTTTGCTTGATAAGACCCTTATTCATCGTCTGGAATCGTTTGAAGCCTGCACTGAAACTGTCTTTTGGACCTTGAACCATTTGGTTCCCACTAAAGTGCATTATATGGAGAAAAAGTTGCTGGAATGTCTTCATCAAAAACTTTAATTTCTTTTTAACTGAAGAAAGAATGGCATGGATATCTTGGATGACATGGGGTGAGTAAATTAACAGCAAACGTTTTTTTTTTGTTTTGTTTTTTTTTAAAGTGAACTACTTCTTTAAGACCTAATGAACAGATTCAATATAATAATCCACATCCGATTTCTTTCTCAACTGTTTACATTCAGTTAAGAAGACATAACCGACTGCGTTTACGAGAATACTTGCCGATACAGGTTTTAATATCATATTGTGTATATGCGTGCATTCGAGCGCAAGGAGATGGAATCAATTCAGTGTTCGCTTGCCATTAAAAACAATGCTTTCTGTGTGCACGTGATTCAGCTGTGTGCTAAGACAATAGTGTGCGATCAAATTCTCTTTCCTTGTGTGTGTAAAATTGCGTAAATTGTCAAGAATAAACACGTGCAAATGATAAACATTCACTCTATTATGGTTAAACGTAACTATTAATCAGAGCATCACAAGCCGAACCGTGATCCATATGGATCAACCGCAATCCTATTTTATGGTATATTTTTCTGTCTTTTTGACCTGACCAAAACAGCATACGGTGCTTTTTAGCGTTTGACCACCATTGGTCACAGTCTACTTTCGTTTGAAAACACTGCTTCTCTTTTCATGTTCCACTTTCAAAGAAAGTCATAAGGGTTTGGAACGGCATGATCATGACTATTTCTATGACACATCTTTTGGATTTTGGGTAAAACACAAGTTCTCTGGATGTCATCTCTGATTTAATCCAGACAGAGAAAGATCAACATATCCACATGCAGGCTATAAAACAGCAGTGCGACCTGCCCGGGCCCTGGAGGAGACGATCGACTTCACGACACTCCTTACATGCTTCACATGCCTCTCTCTCGCTCTCTTACACACACACACACACACACACGAGAGAGAGAACATGATAAAGTGGGGCAGTGGCTGTCCTGGTTATAAAGACCCACTCCCACCATCTGCTGCCGCATCACCGCAGAGACACAGTCATTCACAGGAAGTGCCTTCATCCCGCACTCAGGCATGATGTAGAGGAAGAAGAAAGACACATGGTAGCCTGCAGGCCGGACTGTGCAAGCCGGGGCTTGAACACTAGACCCAGTGATTGGTTTCCCATCTGAGTCATCATCTGTAGTATCGGTGCGACTCGAAGCGTGCTCGGTCATGTGGAGGAACATGGATGCCATTTTACATCCAACCTGACGGGCAGCTTTTACCTTTAATGTGGCACTACCTGTTAGAGCAACTTTTCTACAATTAAACCTTGATAAACATCTTTATTACGCCGCTTTGGTGCAGTAGATACTTCTAACAATTGTTTGTGTATCTTGAGAGAAATATTGGTTTGAGAGAAAGGGGTTAAACATGACACTGTTTGCAAACATCTGACGCAAATGATTACAGAGTGTCACTTATTTAAAATGTTCTTTACAGGCTGTAAATCAAGTGTGCGCTGAACTCTCTTGACGGAGGAGGATCATTAAACACCATTGAACTCTTCGAAATAATTCAGTCATACTGATAAACGCTCAATAAACATATCATTTGCCCGATCATAAATACATAATTCCTTCTCTTTTTGAGTTAAGCTTTTTCACTCGTTTAGGTAGTTTTGCTTACATTAAAAAAATCTCATTCATTGAAATAAAAAATCGAATTTATGAGTTAAATAAAATAATGTAAATATAGGTACTAAAGAATGTTAAATTAAATAAATATAAATTGTTTTACTATATAAATACTATATAAATAAAGCTGTTAAAAAATTATGAACACATAAATCATTATCTTTTTGATTGTTTTCCACCCAATTCATTTAAAAATTCAAATAAACATAAATATTTCTTAATTTAATACAATAATTATTCTCATAAAATAGTTACATTAAAATACATTATGTATACTAATAAATTAAAGTAAATATATAGCCTACACATACTTTTATTATGTAAACGCAATGAAAATAAATATAAAGTTTATAAAGACCCAATATGAATATTACAACAATAAACAATTCAATAAAATGTTTTATAAGCTACTTATTTATCAAATTAATGATTACTAATATAAAAAACGCTTTATATAAATATGAAAAGTTGGATTATGTTAAATTATATTTTTAGCAGTTCTATCCAATCAGTTTTGTTTCAAATGCGATATGATTTTAGACTAACTTAAGCAATATGATTTTAGAGTTTCACCAGAAAAAAAATCACTTCCTTACTTTGAGGAAACAGATTTGATGAGATACGAGAAACAATGATCTATAAAACATTGACTATAAAGCTCGTCTGTATGATCTCTCATGTTCCCATTTGACATGATAAGTTTATGAAAACACAATGAGTTGAACGTATTTCATATCGTAGTTATACCAGTCAGAAATGTGTCGTTCAGAAGACAAGATAAATCTCACATCCTCTTTGAAGTTTGAGACAATTCTGGTAAATATAAGCAAACTTCATTTGTCCAAGTTAAACAGTGTCTAACGACACACCCTCAATGTAAACGACACAAAACACGTAACTTACACGATTACAAATCCGATCTACAAACCACTTAAACAAGATCAAGCTTTCTAAAAGATCGCCCTTCATGTGCTCCAAATGTTTTCCCACAAGCGGTTCGTCCCTGCTTTTCCATTTTACAACCAGATTTCCTGTCCGATCCCCACAGCAGCGTTGGAGATCAGCGAGTAAAACAGAAACACGCGCGCGCTTACCTGAACATAATTATTCTCACAGTAGTCCGCGACCCTCGTGAGGTTCTGGTAACTCTCTACGAGAGCTCGTTTACCGGCTGGAATTTCTTCCTCTAGTAACATCTGTAGCTCTGCCATCTTACATGTCTCCACAGAGCTTCCTACTCGTCTCTGGGATTTGATTGAGAGCTCAAGCTCAGCCCTGGTGAAGTCGGAGTCGTTCTTTGGAGTCGTTCTTTGAGTCGAATCTTTCGTTGAATCGGTTCGCAAAACAGGACTCAACGATTCATTTGTATTTGAATCAGTATGAATCTGAATCTCGAGTGATGCTTCTCAAATCCCTTTAGCTTTGAGTTTGATGCAGTCCTTTTCCAGAGCTTCGGGTCTGCATCTAAATATTAACAAATGCGAGTTAATGTCAATAAAAAGCTGTAATGTTCTCTCTATATGCAATATCCCTGTGAAAGATAAAGTTACATGCTTAGGAATTGTAATTAATAAAGACCAAAAAACAAGGTGTAAGCTAAATTTTGATCCTCTAATAATGAAAACCCAAAAGAAACTGAACTCTTGGCTGCAGAGAGACTTGTCGATACCGAGGAAGAATTCTGCTCTCCAAAGCTGAAGGGTTGTCCAGACTGACAGTCACGCGGCTCTCTCCTTGGAGGTTGATAAAGGAACATTAAAAAAGGTTGATAGCATGTTAAATAATTTTGTTTGGAAAAATAAAACCCACTTCATTAGAAAATCAGTACTGATGAATTCAGTAATAAAGGGGGAGTGGATTTTTTAGATTTTACTACCTTAAACAACACTTTTAAAATTAATTGGCTTAGAAATTTCCTTAATAATCCCTCATCACTTTGAAATATTATCCCCAATTATATTTTTTCAAAAGTAGGTGGCCTGAATTTCCTCTTACTTTGTAACTATAATGTTACAAAGATCCCGCTCAAACTCTCTAACTTTCATAAGCAGATGCTCTTGGCATGGTCCCTAATAGGCCTATACAAACACAACTTCTCCCCACACAGATATTACTTATGGAACAATAAAGATATTCTCTACAAGAATAAGTCACTCTTTTTTGACAACTGGTTCAAAAACAACCTTCTTTTAGTTGGACAGCTTTTTAATTCTCAGGGCAGACTTTATAACTATTTAGATTTTTTACAGAAATATAAAATCCCTATTTCTGCTACTGAATATGCTACTGTTTACAATGCAATTCCCTCTGGAGTGTCTTCTCTGTTGCAAGGTTCTTCATTTCCATGGCCATGTACTTGCGCTTTGAGCCCAACTGACACAATGATAGGAAATGTGTGCTTTTCTGTAGAGCAACAAAAAAATAATTATAAAATCAGAGCTCTCTTCCAGAAGGAGATAATAACAATTCCTTATGTAATCCCATGATACTGGAGTAATATTGTTGATAATTTACCGTGGGAAAAAATATGGTCCTTGTCTCATAAGTATCTGCTTACCAACAAAGTTAAGGAAATAACATTTAAATTAATTCACAAATGTTACCCAACCAAAGTCTTTTTAAGGAGATATAAGTCCGACATTGAAGTGAACTGCTGTTTCTGTCACTCTCCCGAGGAAGACGTCATTCATTTGTTTTGGCAATGTACCCACACAGAGAAATTTTGGTCAGATATGTTAACTTTTATCCAATCCCATTTTGTAAGTGACTTTTCTTTCTGTTTTAAAGATGTTTTCTTTGGTGTCTTTGACTACTCAAAAGAGAAAACAGGACAATATTACATCATTAATTTGTGTTTCCTTCTAGCTAATTTTCATATACATAAGCAAAAATTTACTGGTTTCGAAACCTCTCTTTTCTTTATTCAAAGATGATCTGGACAGATACATGGAAACTATCCAAAGTTCTGTTAGTCCCAAAGCAATGAAAACTGTGTCTCTATATTCATCCTTTATGTCCTCTTAAGGTGAATGCACCGCATTTTTGTTTTTATGTTACCCTGGCAACTTATTTGTGTCTGTGTATTTTTTTTCCTTTTATATATGTTTGTATATGTTGTTTTAATGTTTAATAAAAAAAAAAAAAAAAAAAAAAAATCTGAATCTCGAGTCGAAGACTCGTAATGAGCTTTGGAGTGAACCGATTAGAAGGCAGGAATATTACAAAAAATATGTTAATATGTTGACGACTTGATATGACAGATTTATCAACACGCATATGAAAAGGAGGTGCTTATAACTTGCAAAAAAACATGAGAAATGGTGATTTTATAGCCTAATTTAATCCGCAGTAGCCTACATTTAGGTTCATAATTGTAGCAAATAGGATAAATTAAATTACAATATACAAACATATAGCCTAACTTCATAGAGAAAAAAATACAAATAAACACAGAAACATGTGCCAACAAATGGTTTAATAATGAGCATTTGAAAAATAATGCCAGGATCCCAGGGACACGTGGTCTTTTGACGCAAAAGAATCAGTGATTTTTTATTTATTTATTTAAACGGTTCGTTGCAAAGATCTATTCAAAAGAGCCGATTCTGTGAAATGAGTCTGATCCCCTCTGGCCTCGCTTTCGTCCTACAGCGTCACCTATCAACAAAGCTGATAACAGCATGGATAACAGTGTTGCTAAGCGAATGGAACGATGGGATTTGTAGTGTTACAATTCATTTAGTAACGAAGGACGGAACGCTTTGATGTGTTTCATTAAGTGCTACAATGTTGGTCTTCGCGTCGATTGCGCATAGACTTATTAAACGAATTTGTTTCTTAAGAGATAGGCGTCAAAATATTGCCAGGCAGTTTCAAAGTTCGTTGCTAGTTACGGTTTTTATGTCCCAAACCCCCTTGGGTAAGCTTACCTCGATGAACTACATTACCCAGAATGTTACGCGTGTAGGTCAAGAACTATGGTATTTGTAGGATTTAAATACCGTTGTTGCTAAACCCACGGCAGTTTCGTTCTCTAGATAAACTACAATTCCCTGTAAACACGAAGGAGGAAGGCTTTCGTATGTCGACTGTCAGGTTCGTATTCATGAGGTCGTAGTCCTACCAGCAGCACAGCAGGCAGAGCAGCAAATGGTAAACTATCAAATGCTAGTGCTTTGTCGCTTCGATCATTTCTAATGCAGGGTGATACTAGAAATGTCACATTAAATCGTATTTGGTGCACTTTCAGTCATGTCTTGCTTGTCCTTCAGGATTTGTTGAGACATAATGGGTTGTTTTTGGCTTTGTTTACTTCTTTTGGAATGATAAATAGTCGTATGAACTGCTTAGATTTACTGTGATAAATGCATTTCCTAAATATGTTAATATGTTATGTAACTTTTTAGGTTTGATCCAGATCTTGCTGTAGCGGTTAGATGGTCATGATGGAGGGGGACAACAAACCAGTCTACGAGCAGAGGTTCAATGCTGCTGTCAAAGTGATCCAAAGTTTACCTTCAAACGGTGAGTAGTTCGGTCAGTCATTCAGGTAGTGTGTTGTGTTATTGCAGCAGTGCACGCGTGCACGCGACCCCTCACCTACTTTCATTTGATCGCCGCAGTTTTAATCAAATTACAATGATGTCGGGCTTCTAAGGTCAACGCGATTAGCCTACATTCAGCTGGGTTTGTGCCACTAGCCCTGACCACAGTCAACGTGTGCTGATTGGTGATGTGTTGCCAAATGACAACATGCTAAAGACATGCTTATGGTATTTCTATGTAGAGGGATAGTCTTCTGTCTTCATTTACCCCAAACCAATATGCTGTTTGTTTATGTATATATTTTGTGAAACACAAGATATATATTTTTAAGAATCTATAGTGCCTTCTTTAAAACGACATAAGGATGGCATTTTTTCTTTTTATGTGAGTTCACATAAATTCATGGTTCAGAATGGATCACAAAATTATAATAAATATATAGTAGTCAATATTTGAAGTGGTCAGTGGATCAAAAATGTTCTTCAAAGTTGTCCTAAGACAGGAACGGACCTTGTTCAAAATTCATGTAGAGTTTTGATCCACTTCAAATGTTGACATTTGACAAATGTTGAAGTTGATATTATTTTATAATGTTTAAAATAGTATCTATTGCATATATAAATACATGTTTTTTTATGTGTGTGTTTATGTATAAATATTCTTGATATTTTTTTCTTGACAAATCTCTAATATTGCAGTATTTTTTTGTTTTTCAATCAGGTTCATTTCAGCCTTCCAATGACATGATGCTGAAATTTTATAGCTACTACAAGCAAGCAACACAAGGCCCCTGCAACATCCCCAGTCCAGGATTCTGGGACCCCGTTGGCAAAGCCAAATGGTATTGAACCATTTCAATACAGAACCATTTCTGCTGAATGTCCATATTCAGAGTGATCCAATGAAATGGCGTATGTATGACCGCGCCAATTCGTATTTCCATTTTTGCCATGCTATCAACACGCATAATCGCTTTTCAGCGTGTTTATCAACTTAACAATATTACTGTATATATAAATCTATGACCTACCCCAACCCCGTCCCTAAACCTACCCGTCACTGGGGTTAATAGCATTTATGAGTCTCCCCTACCATCCTAGAAAAAAGTCGCTCCCCAGATGTAGATCTACATTTTGCGTCGTTTCACTCAGACATTTAACAGCGTGTACATACACGCGGAATCACACGCACGTTTAATGGCGTAGACATACACGCAAAAGATGACAGTTCGTTTCGGCGTGGACATACACGTGGATAGCTCAAAATGCGTATGGATAACACGTCACTTGACTTAAAAGTGGCGTGTATGTTTACGCAAAGTCGTAATGCCATGTTGCCATATTTGTAAATTTATAAAGAAATGTTTAGTTATAAATGTTTATAGTTTTTTTATTGTTTTAATCACTGTTAAATAGGGGTTATTTTGCCCTTTTAAAGTCTTGATTTTGAAAGACTTGACTTTTTTTCCACATATTTTACATTTTTGAGATTCCACTTGGTGCAACTATTAATGCTAAAAAACATATGTCAGTTCTTTTTTTTCAGTTCTACAATAATCTGCCATGTGTCTTTAAGAAGAGACACATGGCAGTCTGTGCTCCAAAGTATTCTAGATGTATAGCAACTAAAGTTGGAGATGTTATTTTGGGGTCTATGCCAGATTGCCAGTGTGAGTCTACATAATTTAGGCCAGTGTCAGTGACCTACTGAAACTGAACTGTTGGTCTGTTTAAAGTTCAGTGAAATAACAGATTAGTATCAGTAACATCTGATTACTATATCAGTAAGTTTTTGAAATCCGCTCTGCAAGTTCCGTATTTGTACTTCTGTATAAAAACGTATAGTAAAATCATTGTCGATGATTCAGTTTTTCCCACACGTACCATTTTATTATGTTTCATGCTGTTTTTCTTCCTCCATTTTGTATACATTGGTCCTGAGAGTTGCTTTAAAATGTGCAAACTCAGGTATGGTATCAGGTATGGTTGTGCGTAGATGACAACATCAGTGTTAACATGGAGCTTATCTGTGAAGTGACCCTTCATGGTGCTTGTGTTTAGGGATGCATGGAATTCTCTTGGAGAAATGCCAAAAGAGGAGGCGATGGCAGCCTATGTGGATGACTTGAAACTGGTATTATGTTTTGGATTCTTTAGCAGTGTTTGAGAAAGGAGTATGTAACGCAATTGTTTGTGTTTCAGCTTTGTCGTTTGGTTTTGTATGTGCTGAACAGATTCTGGAAAGTATGCCGGTAACAAATGAGGTAGAGGAGCTTCTGCTGATCATCGGACCGTTCTATGAGCTCGTTGATGAAAAGAGGAAGATAACGCAAGTGTCAGATTTAAGCACAGGTAAACTGACCAATAGTGCCCTCTCGGGTCTCACACAAATTGTATTTTGGCCAAAAATCAAAAGGAAAAACGCTTCTTTATTTTTTTTACCTATTTTTTCTTTTTTTCTTTTATGTTTTATTTTATTGGTAAGAACTACACTCACCTAAAGGATTTTTTGGAACACCATACTAATACTGTGTTTGACCCCCTTTCGCCTTCAGAACTGCCTTTATTCTATGTGCCATTGATTCAACAAGGCGCTAAAAGCATTCTATAGAAATGTTGGCCCATATTGATTGGATAGCATCTTGCAGTTGATGGAGATTTGTGGGATGCACATCCAGGGCACGAAGCTCCCGTTCCACCACATCCCAAAGATGCTCTATTGCAGTGGTGTCAAACTCAGTTCCTGGAGGGCCACAGCCCTACAGAGTTTAGTTCCAACCCTGCTTCAACACAAACACATACACTTGCAGTGTTCAATTGAGCCTGAAGGACTTGATTAGCTGATCAGGTGTGTTTAATTAGGGTTGAAGCTAAACTCTTTAGGGTTGTGGCCCTCCAGGAACTGAGTTTGACACCCCTGCTCTATTGGGTTGAGATCTGGTGACTGTGGGGGCCATTTTAGTACAGTGTACTCATTGCCATGTTCAAGAAACCAATTTGAAATGATTCCAGCTTTGTGACATGGTGCGTTATCCTGCTGGAAGTAGCCATCAGAGGATGGGTACATGGTGTCCATTAAGGGATGGACATGCTCAGAAACAATGCTCAGGTAGGCCGTGGCATTAAGGAGCCTAAAGTGTGCCAAGAAAACATCCCCACACCATTACACCACCACCAGCAGCCTGCACAGTGGTAACAAGGCATGATGGATCCATGTTCTCCTCCTGTTTACGCCAAATTCTGACTCTGTCATCGGAATGTCTCAACAGAAATTGAGCCGCATCTGACCAGGCAACATTTTTCCAGTCTTCAACTGTCCAATTTTGGTGAGCTCTTGCAAATTGGAGCCTCTTGTCCCTATTTGTACTGGAGATGAGTGATACCCGGTGGGGTCTTCTGCTGTTGTAGCCCATCCGCCTCAAGGTTGTGCATGTTGTGGCTACACAAATGCTTTGCTGCATACCTTGGTTGTAGCGAGTGGTTATTTCAGTCAAAGTTGCTCTTCTATGAGCTTGAATCAGTCGGCCCATTCTCCTCTGACCTCTAGCATCAACAAGGCATTTTCAACCACAGGACTGCCGCATACTGGATGTTTTTCCCTTTTCACACCATTCTCTGTAAACCCTAGAAATGGTTGTGCGTGAAAATCTTAGTAACTCAGCAGATAGTGAAATACTCAGACCAGCCCATCTGGCACCAACAACAATTCCTTGCTCAAAATTGCTTGAATCACATTTCTTTCCCATTCTGACTTTCAGTTTGGAGTTCAAGAGATTGTCTTGACCAGGACCACACTCCTAAATGCATTGAAGCAACTGCTATGTGATTAGTTGATCAGATAATTGCATTAGTGATAAATTAACAAGGCGTTCCTATTAATCCTTTAGGTGAGTGTATAATGATAATCTTATAATTTAAAGTAAAAATTCAGCTTTGCATCACAGGAATAATTCACATTTTAATTATATTAATTTAGAAAGCAATTTTTTTTATTTTAATAACGTTTCAAAATATTATATTACTTATTTTACTGTATTTTTGATTAAATACATGGAGCCTTGCTGAGCATTACAGACTTCTTTCAAAAACAAAAAAAATCGACCCAAAATATAGTAACGGTAGTATTTATGTAAACATTTACAACATCTTGTTTACATGAATTAACTAATCACCGCTTTGTTTCATGCTCAGCCCGCTTGGAAAGATTTGCTAGGCAACTTGAAGGCAAGTGATTATCAGTGTGTTCTCCCAGTGGCCTGTGCCCTTAGTTAGTAGTGCTATAGTCCAGGTGTTTCCTTTGACACCTCAGTTGTTCCCTCACTGCAATTATTAGTGTAGATTGCAGGCTTGTAGACAGTCCAGATAGAACAGACCTTTTAGAAAGTGTGCCTATCGAATTTCAGAACATATCCTAAAATCCTATTGTTCCAACCAGGCTTTGGGAGCATGCTAACATCACCACCCAAAAGTGTCACAAAAAGCATCATCAGGACAATGGAGATAAACGGCAGCCTGGAAAGTTACTCCGTCAAAACACCAATAATGCCAAAAACTAAATTAATAGAGCTGGAAGATGGAGTAAATGATAATGAGGAGGAAGAAGAGGAGAAAGACGATGAAGAGGAGGTTAAAGAGGTGAAAAAAGGTAAACATCATTGTTACCACTGTTCATAACTTAATATTAGGGCTGTGTTGAAAAAAATCTTTCGCCAATTCCGAATCGATTTTCACATTAATTTCTAAAGATCGATCCATAGTTCAGGGGATCGATTTAATAATAGGCCTACATTTCCCAGTGAACTTTAACTTGCCACGACTGGGATATCCCATATGCACATTAAGACTTTCACTCAGCACGCACATTGTTACGACAATGGGCTTTTGAGTGAGTCATTAAACTGTTCATTCAACGAACATGTTCAAAAAAGCTGATTCATTAAAAGAGATGTAATGAAACAAGGTGTTAATTATTTTTAACTTTGAGTTCTACTTTTTAAGGCTCAGCTGAGCAGCAATGCGTCGCATGGGCAATGCTGAAGTTGATGCTTCACTTATTAGAGACCAATATGGCATTGATTCAATGCTTGACTCGCTGGTTTTATTTCCCTGCGGCTTCCAAACAAGAAGGGTATAGCCTTGTCAAAAAAACGTGAATATAGTTGTTGCTGCGGTTACTTACAATCATCTTATCTGCGGTTGACTTGTCAGTAGCAGTTGTATAAACACTCTGGAAGGGGGATTGTTCTTTACAACCAGCAATACTCCATTCATTTGCAGTTGAATCTCTATAATAATAGTATCAATATCTTGCATAACTACTGTCCTGTAATTCAGGTAACAGCTGGAAAAAAAAAGCTTTTTTCAAGAACTGTTATCTAAATCTCGAAGATCAGACCGGATTGAATCGAATAATGATAATCAATTTAAGATCTTGAGAATCGGAAACAAATCAATTCTTGAAATTTGAATCACAACCCAGCCCTACTTAATGTGTTCACTTTTACTGCAGTAATTTTAATAGGAATCCACATCCACACCATCAGGAGTTTCCCCATGCAGATTTCACAAAGGGTTCATGTGGATTTGCCTCATTAACCAATAGAAAGCTGCTTGGGTTAAAAACGAGCTGTGTATATTATAATGAATATAAACAATATACCCTTTGTGCCTGCAAAATTTCACATGAACATACTATGTACTTATTGTAATGACACTAAGTGGGTAATAAATGGGTACTACTAACCCTAAACCTTAACTTAAGTTACTTTACATTACTCTGTACTTTGTGGGTAAGTACATTGAAATTGCACGTATTATAAAATAAAACAAAAATAAACCACAATATGACCGCATCTTAAAATTGCCCCTATTATGCTTTTTCGGAAATTGCCTTTCATGTAGTGTGTAAGGTATTTATTTACCTTTATTTAACCAGGAAAGTCACTTAAGAACGAATTCTTATTTACAACCACAGCCTGGCAGGAGAATAACAAGCAGAGATTCAAATATGTGTCTATATTTTCAGTGATTTTTTGTAACATTTGGTGCAGCAAAGCTTAAAGCAGAACGGTCACAAACACCTTTCTTTTGGGGAATACTTAAAAGAAAAATAAATGGACTATCTACTTGATGTTTTAACATGATGTTGCAGCATGCCTTGGATGTAGATGGGTGAAAATCCAGAAATAGAATGTTGCTGTTTGTGATCAATACAGAGTCATCAGTAATTCCAGCCTCACATCCTGCACGAACTTGCATGCGTTTCAAAAATGCACCTTGCATGCACTTCCAAATGATGAGGATGTGAATTAACATGAATTTTCGCAATGATTTTATGACAAATCTCTTCATCCAACATCTCATCTACAACATACGACAAACTAAATAAAAACGATTAGATTGATCAAATACTTCTTCCAATGTTTCTCTATTGGACTTGAAACGGTGAAACTGACGCCATCGTTACTGTTCGTATCACAAGTGCTGAGGAAGCCTCTGGAACTGAAATACAGATGTGATAATGGGCGTTTTGTTTCTGACATCCACTGTATGCAGTAGACCAATCAGAACAGTAGGATCTCAGAAAGGTGAGATTTAGAGAGAGTTTCAGGCCCTGTTTACGCCTCTCATTAAGATGTGTTTTGATCGAATTGGATCACAAGGGACCCTTGTAAACAGGGTCTAAATTTTTTTAAGCTTGTCCACTTTCCACCACTTCCAGAGGTAGTTGAAAACACGTTCAACCTGATTGCTTTTGTAATGTAAATGCTCATGTGGTCGAACTCATTCGACCAGCCACAAAAGACCTTCTACTCTCCGCTTACTGATCTAATCCACAAACATTATTAAAGCCACACAAGACAGACAGAATTGAAACTGTCGGCTGCAGACCCAAGTTTGGTTTGAAGACAGAAAATGTATCAAGCACAATGTTCTCTCACCATTCCTGATTTCTAACACACAGTCACACACACACACAGAGTTTGGCTGGTCTTACAGCTGTCAGAGCTGAAACTAAAGCTGATTCTCTCTGCATGGGTTTCCTTCATCTCTGAATGTCTTCAAATATACGTGTTTAAATGTACATTGCGTGAGCTTGTTTTGTCAATTACTGTGCGTTCACACCAGACGTGAATAGCGCGTCAAATTTGCGCCTACCGCATCTATAAATACGCTTGAACACCGAGTCCAGTTCACGCGTCAAGAGCGCAATTGACGCGTGTAAAAATGAACGCGCATCAGAATCAAAACACGTTGCCGGCCATCTTTTTTCTGTTGATCGAGCATTCATCGAGAGAGTCACCGCTCTGTATTTGCTCTGGAGAGCAGAACAGCAGCTTGGGGTATCGTCACCGTATTTGTGTCCACCGGACCCTTCGGAGGTTTGGCGAGTTTCAACATTTGCTCGCTCCAGGAGCTGCATCTCGATGATGGCCGCTGATGATTCCGCCTGTCCCGTGCCTCAGTTAGCCCGGATGAGGACATCACCCTTGCCCTTATCTGCCTAATCTGTCATTTATTTTTGTTTTGATGATAAACAGATCCAGCCTCCAAAAGTTATTAACCTGTCCTCTGATTTTTTAGATTTTTCAGATTTTCTCTCTCACGTCCAGACACGAACTTATGCACATGTATGTTGTTGATTGTCTTTACATTATGATAATATTTCATATAATCTAACATTAGATATGGAATAAATAACAAGGAAGTAATGGAATAGTCGAATAAAGTCGTTATTTATGTTTTTTTCGCACAAAAAGTATTCTCGTCGCTTGATAAACTTATAATTGAGCCACTGTAGGCACATGGAATATTTAAACATTTTCTTTAATGACTTTATGGGCCATCAAGAGCCAGTCCCTTAGGCAGTCTATGGAGGAGTGATCCAGCTCTCAGATTTAATCAAAAATATCTTTATTCGTGTTCCGAAGATGAACGAAGGTCTTACGAGGTTGGTACAGCATGGGGGTAATGCTGTAATGCTAAAGTAAGGGGGCTTTCACACTGGCAGTTTATTTTGTAACAGGGCACGGTTCGCATGAAAAATTGCTAATGTGAACGCTGTCATGGGACCCGGGTGCGCACTGGGGTTCAGAACCCGAGACTACCTGGAGGAGGTGGTCTGAGTTCGGTTGCTTCCGAACCGTACCACGGTTCGCGTGAATGTGAAAGCAACACGGATTCGGGCACGCACTTGTTCAGGAAGTAAAGTATCCTGCGCATGCGTTTTAGCTTATTGTGATGTATTGAGTTAAATAAAACACTTGTAAGGGATGATAGTGTTGATGATTTACCTCGGATACAAGCGCGAGTGAGCCTGCAGTGTATTCGTGCATTGCGCGTGGAATCAGAGCAACACATTTGAAAATCCACTGTCTCCTCAAAAGAGTCTGTTTGCAAGCAGCAGAAGTCCACCTTATGTGACACACGCACAGTAAACCTCTATTGTTCACTCAACTGCTCATAATAGCAGCAAATTAATAAAAAAAAACACAATATTTACCCACGTTCTGCATTCTATCATGCGCCGCGCATGTTTGTGATGACGTAACATGCACGCAAACGCACCAGGGTTCGATAGAATCAAGTTGAGTGTGAAACAAGACCAACGCTGCGGGGGCGCCGGGAACAAGCGCGCTCGGGCTCGGACCGCAGCAAACGAGCCCAGTGGAAAAGCCACCGAATTAATGACTTAATTTTCATTTTTGGGTGAACTAACCCTTTAAAATAGCATAATTCAGGTCGAATTTAAAAGTCAAATAGTCTTGAAGAATCGTACATTAAAGGAGGGACTTGAGTCAGAGACTATTTCTAGACTATTTTGTAGTAGGTCAGTTCACAACAACTTAGATATCCTAGAAATAGAGCATAGTATTGTGAGCTCTAAATCTCTATTATTGATACATGCAATAATCATGCTTTCTCAACAACTTTTTTTAGCCTCACAACCGAAGAAAAAGGCTTCTACAGGGAGACTTAAAGGACCGGTATCTAACGGCAATATCAGTCAACATAAAGTCCTTACCAATGGAACACACGGGTCTATGTCTGATCTGAACAGGCAAGAGTCAGAAGAAGACTCTGAAACCATTAACCATGCAGGAGACATCGTAGAGCTCAGACACATTAAAGGTGAGGAAAAGGACTTTGAAGGTAATCATTTACTGACACAACTAAGACTTTAAAAGTAAGATCTTGAACACAATATCAGTATTTATCTGAACTTAAATTCTTAAACACTCAATGCCTTGCATATGAAACAGAAGATGTGTCCAGTTCTCACCATGTGGCCAGTGATTCGGACAGCGAGGTGTACTGTGACTCTGTCGACCAGTTTGGTGGAGAGGAAGTAAGCAGATTTCAGTTTACACTTCCATTATGTCCCAACCATCATTTACTTGATGGTGAGAATTTGAGATACATGTTGTGGTCACATTAGTGAAATGTTGGCAAAATGTTGAGGACAAAGGTTAGGCATTATCTATTGTCAATAGTGTTGCAATGTTTCAAACCAAGCAGTTTCTGTTGGCCAGAATATGTTACGAAATAGGTCTTGGGAAATCTTTCACCCTCAAGTGAAGTGGATTCCTATTGTAATGACTGGATTTCGCCAATGCAAATTTGCCCAACAAACGCACCATGATTGTTTGCCTGATTTCTAGCAAAATGTCAGCAATGCATGTGGTTTTGCTCCTGGACACCAGGAATCTGAGACACACATCAACCACTCACTGGACGTGGCCGAGGAGAGCCACAGCAGGCTGTCCTCCATGGAGGAGGTCCGATCACAGGAGGAAGTGCTGGGACAAGAGGAAGGTGCACAGCATGGAGGAGAAGATGGACGGGGCAGCAGGAGGAGCTTCTCAGAGACAGGGACTTCCTGCGAATAGAAGTAACAGTTCTGTGGTCAAGAGGGGAAGAGGTAAAACCTAGCAGCCCAGAACAGTAGCAATCATATAAGCTCTGTTTCAAAACCTTGCCAGCTTGCTTTTACTGTCCACTCAGAGCATTTCTTTCACGTTCTTCGTTACGAAGTTTGAAAAACCATTGCAGTATTATACTGTTGGCAAACATTCCGCTACCGCTGATGACAAAATTCGACGACACTTTATGCATACGCTAGCAAACCAAGTATATACCTAGCAGTGGTGGACAATAGGGGTGGAATTGGCAACAATGAGACATATTCCGATATTATCGCGATATTTAGGCCACGATTCAATATTATTGCGATTCTCAATATATTGAGATTCATGTTCCCCATATTATTCAAAGACATCACAAAAATGAGCAAAATAAGACTGCTCAACTCACTTTAATTAAATGACACATTTAATTCTGTAAACATTATCTTCTACACATTAACTGAAGTGCAAAAACTTGTTCTTGAACATTCAGGACAGAGGACAGGACGTAATTATTCTCTGAATAGGAGACCTCTCACATGAATGTTGAGCTCCAGGTCTTGCTACGATAGTCGGTGTTACGTGTTCAGTCGCAACATCGGTTTCATCACTTGCCCACCGCGGCAACGCAAGAACAAACTATTTTGTTAACGCAATTACACAGTATCCGTACAATCCTGCCTGTATTATTACACACACACACACAGACAGACAGACAGACAGAACAAACTTTTCTTTTAACGCAATTACGCAGTATCCGTTTAATCCTGCCTGCATTACACACACACAGAACAGACGTGCGTCAGTATCGAGTTCTCTTTCGGGCTTGAACAAATCATTACACACACAAATAATGGCAAAATGTCCGTTTTGGCAAATGTCCTCATAAGAGCTGTCTAAAATGATTCAAATAAAGTCATGAACAAAAAATGAACATTTGTGAGAAAATGGGACGCTGTGTCAGTAGCGTCTCTCTCCCACATTGCACTGCATTAACGTGGAAGCCTGCAACGGCTGTCCAAATTCACTCACTCGTTTTCATTCACTCCTTCAAGTGAACAGTATTTGTGGACTTAGGGAATAAGCCTAACTTGCTGAATGATTGTTTAGGGGGTGATTTCAGATTCAACCTATGTTCTCAAGCAGTGAAAAATAGAGAAACCAATGAAGAAAACCGGAAAGTAAAACAGATAATTCTATAATTAAATATGCAAAAAAAGATCGATACTTGGCGCCCTGTAGTATTGCCAAGAGAAATATTGCGAGTACTATGCTGTATCGATTTTTTTCCCCCACCCCTAGTGGACAATGTACACAAATCAAGTACTTGAGTAAAAGTACAGATACTCTATTAAATACAATTAAATTAAATACCTTTTCAATTGTACTGATGGGTGAATGTTTATTTTGTAATTTTATATACTTGTATACTAGTTGTATATTGCATAAGGAGGGAGGAAGGGGGTTGGTTGGGTCTGACATCATTATGAATTGTCAAGTAGCCAGCACTAGTCAGTGTGTTAGTGGATGGAGAATACATATGTATTGATCATGTAAGAAAATTCTTGTTTTGGTTTATTACCTAAACTTGTCATACACTACCAAAACATTTGGAAGTAGATTAATATATCTCAATATATGGCAAGGTATTTGAAAGTGCAGAAAAACAAAGAATATAAAAACACAGACATCACATAGGGATAAATGCATAAAAAAAGAACACTATGCAAACATACTAGATTTATAGAATTTGATTTTCTACGGCACAAGAAGATGCATGAGCATTCATTTTTATTATTTTACAGTTAAGTTTAGGGTTGTTTTTTTAACCTAAAACCTACCCTGTTGAGATGGCAGATGTGGACATGAATTACAGCAGATTTTGTTCACAAACAACTGACTGTCGAGACCTAAATATGATTTTAATTTATTGCACTTCAAGGATCTAATTTTGGCTAATTTTCAGCCAGACTTGTGAATTCAGTGAACTGGAGACTGAGTGGTTTTTTAATAGGCCCATTGAAAAGAATCCACTCGTTCACAAATCAGACACCGCTGTCTTGGAGCATGTGACGATTTCTTCTGTTCAAAGTAACGAGGAATTGGAGTAAAAAGTACAATATTAGGCTTTAGAATGTAATAAACTAAAAGTAAAATTTTCAAGCATTTGTTCTAAACTGGAGTATTTTTATTTTAAGTACTGTAACAAAGAAAAATACTTTGTTACTGTCCACCGCTGGGCTTTAGGATGGTGCATTTAGGGATGTGCCAGTTTCAGAATTGGTGATGACGGTTATGACGTGAGTCAAATGTGACAGTTCGTAACATAACTGTTGTCGTCCTGGAGGTTATAGGACGTTTGGTTAGGTTCTTTTGTTAAAGGAAAACTCGCTCACAAAAAAAAGAAAAAAAAAAGAAAAAAAAAAGTTGCAATGAAAGTCCTTTGTTTTAAATAAATTACACACATTACACAAAACCTTAACAAAAAAACTTTGCAATGATAATACAAAAAAAGCTGTGCACACAGCCAAGTGAAATGGGGTCTTGCGCACCCAACGTCACCTTCGCGTTTGTGCGGACGCGTCGAGTATAAACAAGGCTTATAAACTCGCACACTCTAATCGGTAAAGGTGCACAGACCTCCCCTGAATCATCTCCAGCCTCCAAAGCACCACTAACTTGCCTCTGTTTGCCTCGTAAGCTGATATTAGTATTTAAACATTTTCTATGATGATAAATGTTTGTAAAAAATATTTTAATAGCACGGTTTGGAGGGGGTTATAAGAGTCCTGATGATGGTGTTTAACTATAACGGTCAGTCCCACGGTTATAATAACCGTCACACTCCTAAGTGCATTACAACAGCAAAATCAAAGAACGAACTGGTGATGTCATTTCAAACAAAATCAGGCCAAACCGTATCAGGGTTTCGCTTCAGGATTTCAAACAGCTCTTCAAAGCAAACTTTCAAGAAAAGTTTGTTGTGGCTGTTAACCCTCTGGGGTTGTTCGTTTCAGAGTCACACTCGAGGTGTTCGGGTCCAAATGGACCCATTCATATTTAAATGGACGGGATTTAAAAAAAAAAAATCATGATTTTTGTTTTTTTTTTACTCGTTTTTTATAATATTGTTTCTTTTCTTTTTTTGGTGTTTTGAGAATTTCAAAAATAAAAAAAATTATAATTAGTATTAATGCAATAATTATGACAAAATTTCCCCCCATTGAACATAATCAAAAAAATTTTTTTTAAAAATATTTTTTTTAAAATATTTTTTTAAAGCTGTATTTCATTTTAGTCAAGCCTAGGCCTCATAAAAGCAATTTTTGAAATGAGATGGATGCCGTCTGGTGGACAAACTGAGCATTTTAAAAATACAAAACATGTATAATCTGAATTTGTTGGTGTGTGTGTATAAAAGTGTTTGTGTGTGTGTCTGGATGTGTCTGTTTTGCACTCTTGATGTTTTATAGATTCACCCTTCACTGTTGTGTGCTTTTTTTCAAGATCGTGGCTGATTTGTAGATTGTACGCACAAAAAAATCTCAGTATTTTCACATTTTTGCCAATTTCCCATTCATTTTCCATGCGGGTCCATTTGGACCCTAACACCCCAAGTGTGACTATTTTTTTTTACAACCACTTAGACTATTCACATCCTGTCCCCAATTTTTTGGGTGTTCAAATACCAAATACCAACAAAGTCACCAAATTTCGGACCATTCCGAGAAAGCTGCGATTTAATTTTTTATTTTTTTTATTTTAAATTCTTCAGGTCCATTTGGGCTGAACAACCCCAGAGGGTTATATGCCTTTGAACTACCATTGGTCCGTGGCAATTAAATTATAGGTAGATGTGCTGCTGAGGCTTCGCCTTCTTTGACAGTGGTTCATTTCTTCTGTTCGGTCTGTTCGAGGTCAGACACGAAAGTGAAAACATGAACGCACGGGAGAGCCGCTCTATAGTAGAAATATAAATTCTAATTGAAAGAGACACTGTTTTTCATGTTTAATAATTTACAGCTACTAGCTTTAAAACAATCTATAGCATAGTGTATTCTTTTTACCACCAAGCTAAGAACCTTGCCGTGAGTATATCAGGGTCTTTACGAGCACACACAAATATTCGGTTAAAATAGTCAGCTTCGAATGACTTTTTTTCAACTTTCCCTGACAAAAAAGACTTCTGCATTGAGTGCACATTAAAGTTCCTGGAGATAATTGTCAGATCTATGTATTTAATCACGTGAAGATTCTCACTACCAACAACATATATTAGATCTCATTAAACACAATGTACTATTGTATACTATGTAACAAGCCATGTCACGCTCTGCGTGAGTGGTATTTACGACTGTAACGTTAAATTCTAGTACTCCACAGAACTCTAGGGGTCGCTGTTTGACAAAAACAGGATTCCTGCATGGTGTCCCTTTTAAATGCTTCATAGGTTTTGGAACAGAGCATGTTTCTTTAATCTGTTAATGATCTACAGAATGTTGTTTGTCTCGTGTGTATCAGGGTCCAGGTCACCTGCCTTTGGCTCCGGGCCTGCAGGACCACAGCAGGGCAGTGGGGGAGATGGGGAACGCTGGGGGACGGCGGACCTGTGATGGAGAACCTCAACCAACAGATCATCTGTGCTCTGGCCAGACTGCAGGAAGACATGCAGAGCGTGTTAGAGAGACTGCACACGCTAGAAGCTCTGACAGCCGTACAGGTTACAAACCCTCACCTTTATCAGATCAAGATAGAGAACAGATTCAATCTGAAATATAACATTATTCATTTGTCATGTGCCACTTCTCAGGCCCGATCCTTGAGCGCTGCCGTCAGACTACCTGTCATCACCTGTAAATAAAACTAAGAAGGTAGAGTCATTGCAATAAACTTGATTGATGGGACGTTTTTAAGAGTTTTAAGACTAAATAGGAGAGCATTCTTGTAGATCAAACTGCTAGCAACACCAAGGTCATGGGTTCAATTTCAGTGAATGCTGATAAAATGTCAAGTGCACAGTTGTAAATGTTATTTTGTACCCTGGTCATAAGATGAACAGTTACTTATGTCCCAGTATCATTTTATTTAATTGCCTTAAAACGAGTGCTGACATAATTTTTGCATTTTATTATTATTGTAACGTTTTTGCTATTTACACTTTACAGAAGCCATCCTGGTGGCCTTTTGATGTGTCTCCTGGAACTGTGGCCTTCGCCGTCATCTGGCCATTTGTGGTGCAGTGGCTCATCCGTCTGTATCTGCAGCGCAGGAGAAGGTACGCATTGTCATGTTAGTTGTGTAACACAATACTTCTGCTTTTATTTTTGCATTTGTACACTACTGTTTAACAAAAAAAAGAAGAAATTAATACTTTTATTCAGCAAGGATGTATTAAATTTATTCAAAGTAATAATGTAACAGAAATATATATTTTTCAAATAAATGCCATTTGAATCAAAGAAATACCCCACCTTATGATTTCCACAAATATAGTAACTTGGCACAACTGTTTTTAACATTAACTCTTTTCCACTATTCACTGAAAGAGTGATACAGAATTCAAAACACAGACAAAAAAGCAGCAGAAACAAGTGATAAAAGCTTTCCTTATGTATGTTTAATACATACGTACAAGTGTTGATAAAAAAATAATGCTAGAATGCTAGAATAAAATTATGTTATTTAGAAGCTAGAATAAAAGTGCATCACAGGAATACATTTGACAATATATTCACATAGAAAACAGGTAATTTAAATTCCAATTGCATGTATGTTTGATTAAAAAAAAAATAAAAATAATATATATATATATATATATATATATATATATATATATATATATATATATAAAATATGCATTCAGCCTTGGAATTTTTTTAAAACATTTAAAAAAAATATAGCTTGCTGACCCCAAACTAATGAACGATAATGAATGCTGTGCATGTATAACAGCAAATTCTAATAGATGCCACATTTTCAAAACCTTTTAATACATTAACAATCATAGCCAGTATACAGTGAACACTGCCAAGTCTGAACATAGCTCAGGGGCCGTATTCACAAAGAATGTTATTTTACCACTAGGAGTACTCCTAATTCCCACTAAAATATTTTAGCTAGGAGTTTTCTCTAAAAGTTATTAACAACGCCTTTCAGACCTACTCTTAGTAAGGAAAAATGACAACTCCTAAACTAAGAGTGAGTCTTCGTTGCTATGGATGACGTCAATTTTCATGTCACGAGCTTCCTCGCAATGATCACGGCGATTGGTTGTTAGATGACAGGGCCATCATGCGGAACATAACACAGCAACAAATCATGGAATTACGACATCTAAATATGTCTGTGTCTTACGCAAAATAATAATAAGAAAAAAAGTAATGTCATTAAAATGCATAGGCTATATAATGACATGTTTTGCAGGCCCAGTGAAGTTTAATTCTAAAAAGGCAGAGAGAGAAAAGTCATGAATGAAATTATTCAAGGTAGCTAAGGGCCTGCAGTGTTCACTTATCGCGTCTTTTGCGCGCTCAAGTTCGTTATTTTAAATGTAGGCGCATGATTTGTGAGCCCATTTTTTAAAAGTGAAATTCGGCATTGGGGTTTCAAGCAAAACTTAGCATGAGACATGGGAGAGGATTTGTTTGCAGATGAATGCAGCATTCCCGCTTGTGTCGCGGATCCCGGACGACTGCGAGAGGCGCTACAATTCTTTTGTGAATAGGTCTTAGTGAGTTAGGAGTCCTCTCGACTTCTTTTAAGCTGTCCCAGACTTAGGTGCTACTTTTAGGGCTAAAATGCTTTGTGAAATACTCTTAGTGAAAAAAATTAGGAGTCCTAAAGTTAGGAGTGACACGCCCATTATTTTTAGGAGTTGCTCCTAAATTCGCCAGTTAGAAGCTACTTTTAGCCAGGTAATTATTAACAGATTTGATCATATCCGGGTTAAATAAAATAAGACCAAGTTGGAAAAATTAGCATGTAAAACAGGTATGTTTAAAGTTGGCATGAAACAGAAGTTGCGATAGTCTTTTCTTCTCAAACAAGAACAAATGTTGGGCAGGACTTGATTTTGTCCATAAGGGGAGTGGATTTGGATGGTTGTGGTTTGCTATTGGTGGATCTCATGTGAGTGACAGGTTGTCTCCGTCCTCACACCAGTAAACATCATCAGAGAAGAGATACTTTTTGATTTCGTGGTGACTTTAAGATTGTATGATGTTGTTGCAGAAGAATCAACTGAATGGAATGAACTGATGGTTGGATCAGAGGAGAGGTGTGTTGCGTTTAGGAGGAGGAGGCGTTTAATCTGCCTGTTTCGTGATCACTAACTCCTGCTTTTGCACTATGATGATGACGTCTCTTGAGAATCAGTGAACAGAAAGACTGAGTGAATGTACAGCATTACAGATTATCAATTTTTTTTTTTTTTTTTTACTTTTTTTTCAGTGTAAAATGTAAAGTGTGACTTCTCTGATTTGGGTTATTAAAAGTAGCAATTACCTTTCATAGTAGTTATGAAAACCCAGTTTATAGAAATGCATTATTATAACTTTTATGTCACTTATATATCATGCAGTGTTCTGTGCTCATAGCTGCTAACTGTCATTAATACTGTAGCAAAGATAAAGATACACTGATGAACCAGAAACCAGCCCACATCAAGGGCTTCAGAATAGCAAAAATGTTAGTGGTACTTAGAGTAACATTTTTAATATCTAGTCTTGACATTTGCTCAAGTAATCTGTGGTGCTTATCAAAGCCATAATGAGCAAAATCATGTTATTTCAGTGACCCTTTGCTTTGCAAATGTATGGAAAGGGTCAGAAGGCAATAAAGAGATTTATGTTCTTCATCCGCTCAATATCCCATCATGATTCCTGAACGATCTGGCCTATCAGACACCCTTAAAAATGTGTAGACGCTGAACCACGCATAATACAAAAATCGGCGCATCACTGCATTAGATACAGAATATTAAAGCAAGTGTCATTTATTTTAAATAGAGATAACAAGCACACTTTAAGAACTTTTTGCTAATTTCAATTTCTCAACATGGCTGCGTCATTACTGATGTTAATTTGTGGCTGTGGTGAATTATTTGAATGTTACTACAAGGTCTGTGTGCATGAGAAATCCGAAACCTGTCAATGTTTGCAGGGTTGAGATTGCCCAGTTGAAATTTAAAGCACTTTAGATGAATGAAGACAGTGACTAAAACTAATGCAAGGCTGAAATCTAATGAATCATTTACATAGGCTGTTTTTTTTTTTTTTTTTTACTGAGACATACAAGTGTTTTGTTAAATTGTAGTTTGTGTAAATGAGTCAATAATTCCTTTAATAATTGTATATTAGAAATGTGCTAAAATATATACACGAAGAGTTCTATTTTAATTGTACTATACTATAATGTAGCATTTGCATATATTATTCATGTCTGTACTACTTTGAATCATCTGTAGAGCAGGAGGTTCTTGATTTGATGCTTTTGTTCTGACCAAACATTGTTCCTATTAAAACACTAGATATATGATAAGCGCATGTTTCACCAATCACAATACATGTCATTCAATATGTTAGACTTAAGCATTATTAAAAGCTTTTGAAAAACTGAATGGTTTTTATTTCCATCTTGCACTGTATTTATGTTATATTAGCTCTTGCATTATCAGATGTATGTATTTTTTATTTGTTGTATTTTATATAGTCTTTAAAAAAATCCTTGTAATTTACATTGTAATACACAAACTAGGTAGAATGGTTGTAAATTCGGTACCAGCTTCCTTTTACAGTACAGTACTTACAGTGTACTTACCTAGAAAGTACTGCTAATATAAGGTAAGTACATGGAACAGGGGTAGGTTTAGGGGTAAGTTCAGGGTTAGAACTAGTTATTACCCAGTAATTGTAGTTACTAAAATAAGTACATAGTATTTACATGGGTAACTGGACTGTAAAAGGAAGCGTACCGTAAATTCTTCATGAAACATCTGCATTGATGACACAAAAATAAGTGAATTTATTTTATTCAGTGTCCCACACATGACTTACAAAACAATTTATAGCATTTATGACCATGTTGTTATTGTTTTGATTTAGTTAACCCTCTGGGCCCGTATTCATAAAGATTCTAAGAACCTCTTAGAAAACTCTTAATTTAGCTTAAAAACTTTTACATAGGAGTCCTAGCTTAAGAGTGATTCGGGACTGATCTGAGAGCAACTCTGAGTAAGGAAAAGACAAAAACTTTCATCTTAGTGAGGAGGCGGGGCTGACCCCGTTGCTATGATAACGCACTCTTTTGAAGACTGTGATTGGTTGGTTGTCCAAGAAGGGAAAAAAGAGCAATTTTAAGTATAGAGTTTACTCACACATATACACACACACATTATATACATTATGTATATAAATAAATCCTTTTTTTACCATGCTGTTAATATCCTAAGCCTAAGGTATTTGATTGGCTTAGAATGATTAAAAAAAAAAGTTCCACTCTTTCCAATTACACTGATTGCTGTCTATTTAAGTGGTGGTTTGAATGTTGGTTTTAATATAGCAAACATGGAATAAAAAACGAGAAAGATGAGAAAGCCCAACTGGACAGAAGAACAGTTTTTACTGTTAGCCCAAGTTAGTGGATGAACACAAGACCATCATTAAAGGAAGAAAAATTGGGCCGGGTGTCACGGCACAAAGCAAGAAGCAGACGTTGGAGCTTATAGCACAAATTATTAATGGTTCATTCCCCTGCTTGCGCACATCAGGGAAGCCTACTATATTCATTAATGCAGTTTTTTTTGAGCCTGCAAGGTGGCATAATAAGAGGTTCTGAAAGTGATGTAACTGTTTGTGTGATCACTGTTTACAGAAGGTTGTGACAGACCCATATCACTGCTGCTTTATTGCATTTTCCCATTTGCCAAATATCTTAATGTAGTGATTAGGCTACTTTCATTTCTGGCGTTATGGCATTGCGATGTGTCGGAGATATTAGCGTGTCTCTAATAAGATCAGTCACAAACATGATCCCTGCACAATCTCGTTTTTTTATATATATATATATATATATATATATATATATATGAAGAGTTCAGATGCAAAAGCCTCTAAGTGCCATTTGAAATTTTCTTCTAAAATGATCATTTTTATCAAGCTTGTATATTTAAGATCAGTAATTTCACTTAACCCTCTGGGGTTTTTCTGGATCATTTCTAACCGAATAAAAAATAAGAAAAAATATAAAAAATCGTAGCTTCATCGGAATGGTCAGAAACTTGGTGACTTTTATGGTACTTGGTATATGAACTCACAAAAAATTGGGGACATGATTTGAAAAGTCTAATTGGTCGTAAAAAAAATAGTCACACTCGGGAACCTTCGGGTCAAAAATGACCGCCATAGGAAATGAATGGGAAATTGGCAAAAATATGAAAATACAGAGTTTTTTTGTGCGTACAATCTACAAATCAGCCACGATGCAGAAAAAAAGCATACAGCAGTGAAGGGGTGAATCTCTAAAACATCAAGAATGCAAAACAGACAAATACACTCACACACACACACTCTTATACACACAAAAACACACGCACACACAAAGGAACGTGTGTCATTGCAAAAGCTAATTTTGGAAAATCTGTGAAATAAAAGCAATTATTGCATCAATGTAAGAAATAAAACAGCACTGAAAGCATGAGACTGTAAGCCTGCAAAATAAACATTCTTACACACACACACACACATATAGAGAAATGTGAGACTGGTGAAACTGTAACAGAGAAATGTGCGAATATGTGAAATAAAATCAATGAATCAAGTAAAGGGGAGACATTGGATCCAAAATGCAAAAGTCACACACTGTCTCTCTCTCTTGAACGCACACACACACACACACCCACACACACACACTCTCTGAGTGTAGCCCACAGTTCATTCTCCACAATGGCAAAAACAAAACAAAAAAAACAAATACTGCTCAAGTACTTTTGAATAAGAGTTTCTGTTCACTGAATATGTAAATAATATGCACATAATATGTAAATATAGTTAGGATGGTATTTAAAACCCATTTTTTATTTTTCTATTTTTCATTTAACATTTGATAAATAAATTTGCTGTTATTTTGGTTTACTTTTGTTGCTATTGCCTTTTGAATAAGTTACTGTTCATTCAATAAAATATATAATTTGTTTTTACAAATATATTAATTTACTGAAAATGTTTATTATAAAGGGTTAATAAAAATGTATGACTGAAAGAATTGCATTTTTATTAAGTTAGAATTAAAACATTGGGTAGCAAAATGCTTTGCTCTCTTTCTAATGCAATGTTCAGGTTTGACTGTATTATAAAGTAACAATTTAAAACAAAAAATTACCATTTAATTACCTTTAAAATCAACCAAACAATCAAAAAACTTGACAAAAATAGTCTTTGAGAATCTCTTAACCACAACCTGAAAAAAACAGTAAATTAATGTCCAAAAACAACTACAATCTACAATCCTTTCTACAGAAAGCTGTATGTCCATCTAGTGGTTAAAATATGACATTGCATGATAAATATGCTCACTACTTCCAACAGGTGGCGCAAATCTGCTTGAAAATTTTTTTCTCTAAGAGCCTAGACTCTACTTTAACCTAAAATATAGCATTAATTAAAAAAAATAATAAAATGATATATATATAAAAAAATTCTATTATCATCAATGGGAAAAAATGGATCATAATTATTGCATAAATATTAATTATATTCATAGAATTCTCTCAAAACACCACAGAAAAAAAGAAAAAATATTATAGAACAAAAATTTATTTCATTGGTTTTACTGAAATTTTATTTATTTTTATTTTAGGGGTCCGGTCACTTATGACCGTGAAGGTCCCATGTGTGACTGTACGGCGAAGAACCCCAGAGGGTTAAATGGCAATGAAGATTACCTATTAATTGTCATTTAAGTGAAATTACTAAACTTAAATATACAAGCTTGATAAAAATGGTCATTTTAGAAGAAAATTTCAAATGGCACTTAGAGGCTTTTGCATCTGAACTCTTCATATATATATATATCGTCTATTAACTCACTGTGGTCTATTGCAACACATTTCTTCTCCCTCTTCATCGTCTTTTGTGCCATTTCTCCTCTGCTAAAGAAACTCTTAAGCCTCTTAAAAGTCCTCATCCATACTCCTAACAATTTTGACCTTAAGGTCTCTTTTAAGGGTTAAGATTCTTTCTGAATTACTTTTTTCTTTTCTAGGAATTTTTCTTTAATTTTAAGAGTAAACGCCTACATTTCTAAGAATTTTCTTAGAATTTTGTCACTAGGAGCTACTTTTTGCATTAAGATTCTTTATGAATACGGGCCCTGGTGTTCAGTCCTTTTTGACTAAACTTTTTTCTGGAATGGTACAAAACATGGTAAAGGTTGACACTTGCTAATTGCTATGTTAAAAAAAAAAAAAAAAAAAAAAATCATGGACATGAAACGCTAAGGTTAAATGGTCCTGAAAAAAATATTCACATTAGAAACAAATGGTAAGTGAAATTCATTTAGTGGAAAGGTTTGGTACTGCCCAAACAAAATATTACTTAAAACTATTTTTTTTATACCTTAAATTTGGAACTTTGTTTAGATTAATTTATTTCACATCAAATTGAAAAATTGTCTTTTTATGCATTTTTCACAATTAACAAACTTCTATAACTTGTTTTTAGGGCTGTCAAACAATTAATCGCATCCAAAATAAAAGTTTGTGTTGACATAATATATGTGGGTGCACTGTGCATAATTATTTTGTGTGTGTGTATATATATATATATATATATATATATATATAAATAAATACACACACATGCATGTATATTTAAGAAGAAAATATTATTTATACATTGTTTTATTTATTTTATAACAAATTATATATAAATCTATATCCAGTATATAAATGAAAATATTTCTTAAATATATACAAGCATGTGTGTGTGTATATATATAAAATTATTATAGAAAGTGCAACCACATATATTATGTCAACACAAACTTTTTTTATTTTGGATGTAATTAATTGCGATTAATCGTTTGACAGCCCTACTTGTTTTAGTTTTTAGTTTTTTTTTTCAGCTTTTTTCACCTTTACAATAATTGCAAAGTGTCTTCTTTAAAGAGACCAAACTTAAATCTTTGGTCCAATGTATTCAAAATTTACAGCAGATTAAGATACTCAAAACAGGTAATAAGTGGACCATAACTATTCCATAAATATAACCCTTCTCATATTGATGGCAGCAAGATTTACTCTAAGATGATTTTTGATGTCTTTCCTTCTTGGTATTGTGTTAACATACACCTGAATGCTCCAGACCATCAAACTTCCAGAACTTCTGCTTTCATAGAGTTGGTCACACTTACTGATGATCAATTAATCAAAGTCATTTGGTTAGCAGTGCCCGAACTGTATTCCTATGGAAGCAGTAAGTGTGTACTTAGTTTGAAGCCCATGGCTTTTCCATTTCGGCTTAGTTATTTTTCAATAAACAATGATATGGTGTAATGGGTCATGTGCTGTTGTTCATCTGAGGTTGTTATTTACCAAATTTAACTCGTCAAGGACCAGATGATTTTTTTTATTATGTCCTGATCCTGATACATAAAACCATAGAATTTAACAATGCCCCCTTTTCTTTCACACGACATACATATTTATATATAAACTATATACACATTTATCCACGGAGATTATGCCTCTATATTGTATGTATATTTCTGTGAGAACCGGCCAGCAGGTAGTGAATTTATTTATTTCTATCTGACAAACAGCACAGTCTTTAGGTTTCAAGTGTAAATCAGAAATAACGCTCATCTATTAATACAACAGTTGTATTTTATTTAATCATCTTAAAAATAGGAAAGTGACAAGTTATAATCCTAAAACATTTTAAGGTGTTGTGTATATTAAAGAATTACAAATGAATAAACTGATGTTTTTGAAGCAGCAACCATGTTGAAAACCATACTTGCTGTAGACTAGTTAAAACATTTAGCATGTTAAAATTAAAATCAGACAAGTAGTTTTCAAGAAAACACGAGTTAAAAACAGCAGTCTTCCATCTAAATGTGCACTAAACAGTACTGTTGCAAAATATATTACTTTTTTTCCCCAAACAAAGATAACTGAAGATTTTACCCCACAAGCTTTGCAGCATTTATGTGCTCACTGCATTTCAGAACGCTTTCCAACATTACATCATTCTGCAGAACATAAAAACATATGACATGAATAACAGACAAACTGAGAAGGACAAACAAGAGCACTGTGGGATCTGTATTCATTAGAGCAACACAGCTGTACCTGAACATACTGCGTGAGCCCATTGCGCTACAGTGTGTGTGTGTGTGTGTGTGTGTGTCTGCTTACAGACTGAAGCCCGATACAGTGAGATGTTGGGCTGTGTTTCTCGCCTCTGAAGTATGAGGTGTCGGTCTCATCATCAGGCTGAGGGATGAAGGGCATACTCTTATGATGAAGGTTTTCCCAGTCCACACCCTCAAAGAACGCATGATTCTTCAGTTCTGCAGAAAGACACATCCATGAAAACATGCCAGTGTTGAGTTTAAGGTAGTTTTACGAATTGTTGTCATTAACAATTCTTGTTAGCAAGATAAACAAGTTTTAGATGCTAAAACAATAAAAAGTTTAAAACAATAATAATAAAAAAGAAATTTTGGCAACAGTTCTTCTCAGCTCTCAGACAAATCGTGGCCAAATTCCAGGATGACAATGTCAAGATTCATCAGGCTCAAACTGTGAAAGAATTGTTGGGAGGAGCATGAAGAATAATGTTCCCACATGAATTGGCACCTTTGAGTCCTAAAGTCTGGACCTTAAACAGGCATGTGATTGACTAAGGACAAAAAAGCAGGAAAATATACCGAGCCCCCCCCCCCCTCTAAATCAAATATACCGAGCCCCAACAACCCCCCCTACCCCCCCCCTCCCCCACACAAAAAAAAATCAAAGTCAAAATCAAAGCCAAATATAGTCTTCACTGTATAAATTATACATTGATTCTTATTAAAGCTACTATTAAAGTTCTCAGTCAAGAGCAGTGAGTGATTTCCTCTGTGTTTTCTTGTTTTATTAACATTAAATAGATAGTTCTCCCAAAAATTGTAATTGTCACCATTTACTCTCTCAAGTTGTTTTAAACCTGAATAAGTTTCTTTCTTCTGTTGAAGTTATTTGGAAGAATTTGGGTAACCAAACAGTTGATGTACCCCAGTGATTTCCATAGTATATTTTTCCCTATGGAAGTCAATGGGGACCAGCAACTGTCTGGTTAACCACATTCTTCAAAATATCTTCTTTTGTGTTCAGCACAAGAAATAAATTAATACAGGTTTGGAACAATATTACAGTGAATAAATAATGACAGAATTTTTATTTTGGGTCAACTATCCCTTTAAGGACAAGCGGCTGCATGTTTATTATTAGGGCTACTGTCACTTTAAGACCTGTAAGCGACGCTGTCTAATATACACGCATTTGACAAGCAGATTTCTCTCAATTTTCTTGGTTTGCTTTCAGTTTAGACATAACCAAATTTTCTTATGTAAACCGTGTGTGTATTTGAGAGTATTAGCGAAATAAGAATCGAAAGACAACTTAGTCCAGCAGCAACCAGGCGCAGAGACAAGCTTTTAGTGCATGTGCGCGTCGGGTGTTCGCTCTCAGAACAGCTGATCAGCAGTGAATGACGTTTAACCGGCAAGGCTTTAAAGCACATGCAAATAATGAACTTTTGTGAACTCACTGAACTGATGTGGCCGTTACTCTGCGTTAATATTTTATGTGAGTAATTGTCGCGTTGGTTGTACACTAATGCTGTTGAGAAGGAGGCGTCAGAACTGCAACTGATAAAATGCACGATATACTATTTCTACAAAAGCAGTCAGCAGTTTGCTTGGAGCAAGGATCATAGCGCAAATTTGAATTATATCGACATATCGCCCAGCCCTACTGGGGACCTAACGGTGATGTTCTTGTCAACTGACAACGATACCACTGTAGCGCGAGAGCGACTGAGGTACGAAATTGAGCAGGTGAACAAGCTGAACGCAAGTACGTCCTTGTTGATACTTGGAAAGGAAGGAAGAATCTGTACGCACGTCAGCCTTATGTCACCTATTCACTCCGGCAGCCGACACCTCCCCCCCCCTCGGTTTTTTTTTTTTTACAGATCTGCATGATTCACGTAGGTCACATTTTCAGGTTCGGAAAATCCGTAATTCCAGATTAATCCGGAAAAATCACATCCCTGCTTAAAGTCATGAGAGTGTTTGGGATGTGCTGGAGGAGACTTCTGGACTCTTGCTTTGTCAATACAAGATCTTGAGCAACAATTGATGAACATCTTCATGGAAATAAATGCAATGTTATTTCCATCAAGAGGTGTGTTCATTTTTGATCAAGATCTTATCACACCCATAGACATCAATCACGTCCAGGGCTTGACATTAACTTTTTGAAGTAAATTTATGTTTCACATGTCCATGCACAAAAGTCACTTGTCCAGGTAAAGATTTATAATTTTATCTAGGGCTGCACGATTTGGGAAAAAATGTCATATTGCAATTATTGAAGTCAATATAGCGGTTGTGATATGGGATTGCGATATAATAAACAAATGGTTTCATGAGTCAACTTGTTTGGTTCTTAACCAAATGCACACACAGATTAGTGATAATTAAACACGAGTCACAACTCTTTATGTCCATCATAAGACTGCTCTTATGTTATGAAGATACTCGAGAAATTACATTTTGGCTTAATTGTGTGTGTTGTTGATGTTCGTTCAGCGCGAAAGAGAACTTGTGGCACGCGGTCTGTGCATGCGCATTATAGCCAGCACGTCTTTCTGCGAGTCACATTCAGGACATTCACAGGCAGCGCAAAAATTTGTGTTCGTTTCAAAACGGTAAAATTAAATCTGTAAAATAGACGTAACGAGTGGCACATAACGTGAAGTAACATGGCATTTTATTTTGTTTGAAATTTAACTTGTCCGGTTGGACAACTAATCTTCTCTCCTACTTGTCCTACAAAAAATCCACTTGTCCCGGACAAGCCTTAATGTCGAGCCCTGACTTCACTGAATACTTTTCAGCTAAGAAACATTACTACCTTACAATCCACATTTGAATATCGCAACATCGATGTCCATCAAAAAATAGTAGTATTTGCGGGAAGCAAAGGGTCCAGAGTACGTTATTGCTTTCCGAGAAGTAGAAAATGGCAGCCTGAGCGGCTTCAACGTCAGAGAATAATACATGATGCACATGAGTATAAATGTATTCTTTACTTGCTGAAACTGGATCAGAATGATCAGCAAAACTAGCATGCAGTGTGAAATACTTCACACTGCATGCTAGAGAGAATAAAAGCCAATCCAATTGAAAAACTTCAGTGATTAGTAGAAAAAGCAGCCACTGACAGGTGATGTAATAAGGAATGTTACACTGGATACATTTGCTAATTTCACTGGATTTAAACCTTATTGGAAACATTTTGGATAATATAAGTGCACAAGTGAACAAAATGTGCAAATGGATTTCAGATATTTGAATGCACAAATCTTACATGTTGTGCCTTTGTACTCACAGTCCCTCCATGTAGTCGTTCAATTTGACCGTTTTATGCTGATGTAATATATAATAAACTTGTGATTTTTATAAAATGGTGATTTCTTTTATTATAAAAGTTTGAATACTATCTTCTCAGTTGTTAAAAATATGAATGTGATGTATAATATGATTCACCTTTAAAGCCCGCTCGCTTGTTTGGATCCATGGTGAGAAGAATTTCAATGGCACTTCTTGAATTCTGGGTTAACTCCTCGCCTTCATCTGGCCACGGTATATCTGAACACATCATTAGATGAAAAACATGAAGATCAGAAACAGTCAACACAACTTTCATGGTGCTGAGGAAAAAAAAAAACCCAGAAGATCCATTTGTTGGATCCAGGAGTACATAACGTTTTTTTAAACTCTTATCATCAGCTTTGGTATGCACTTCTCATTGACACTCTTACCTCTGTTGAGAATGTTCTGGAACACCAGCTGTGGAGTTTCATCGTTGAAGGGCGGGACTCCTGTGAGAAACTCGAACAGACACACACCTAACGCCCACCAATCCACCATGAAATCTGTGGGAGAACAAAACCCATTTAGGTAAACTGTTTTATTAGTGCAAACATGCAACATGGCTCAAAATGTGTTAGAAATGTGACCAGGGGCCTCATTTATAAAACTTTGCGTCAGAAGTGCCGTACGGATGAAACATAGGACGTGCGTACGCACAGAAATATTCGGATTTATAAAACCGTGCACACGCACATCCTACGCATTTTTCCCTTAATAAATCACAATCAATTCTAAATGTAGCGCAGCTTTTGCGGCTTCATGTCACGCCCATAGTTGCCGATAAATAGTCAGTGAAACGCCCTCAAGTTAATATTCATCGATTGCGAAATCATGTTAAACACAGAGAGGAAATAATAAAAACGTAACTCCACTCAATGTGAAGTAGAAGTTTTCGTTGGCGAGGTGGAAAAGAGGAGAAAAATGTTTGGAGGGCACAGTGTGGGCATTACTAATGCCAAAAAGGCACTTGAGTGGCAAAATGTTGCAGACGCTGTAAATGCTGTAGCCTCACAACCTCGGACTATGGCCGAAATAAAAAGAAATGCTCGGACATCAAAGTTCGAGGCAAAAAAGCGTTCACTCTGAATCCTTCCACTTAATTTCCACATCTTCTAAGAGCGCAATATCAGCCATTGTGCGTCATTACGCATTGTGTTGTGGCATTTTATTTCCATCCATTTAATTCTGCATCTGACAAGCTACAGATGTCGATTTTAATCTAGGCTAACGTTACTTGGAAATGGGAAATAGTTCAGCGCAAATGTAATTTCTTGCAGCTTTTTGAATGGATGAGACATACGTCATACGTTATTTTATCAGAAAAAAACAAAGGCATATGCATGAATATCATGATTCTGTAGCTGATGAAGACATTTTTACTATGAAAACAACTTTCCCCAAGTGCAAATAATACATCTATATATTTATCGATCTATATATATATCTCCCTAATTATCTATCTATCGGACTGAATATCTAATTGCTATATCTGCTCCGTTAGATGGACACATTGGCAAGAATATCAGTTTTGTACATTATTTCGTTCTGGTTATCTTATTTATGAGGATGAATTGTATAACATGCCAATATTATTGCAGAACATGTTTTACTTTCTTTATGGAAATAGGCCTATGTGTTAATTTGCATTTCTGTTGCAGATCGATCAAACGGTGTTCGTGTAGGCTGTTAATTGTAAGACTTGCTTTGTGAAGTCTTCGTGTTATTTATGAGAGTCATTTATTTTACACAACCGTCTACAGTTTCACACTTTCACGTTTTTTCATCTGCCGACAGTGTCGCCATTTTCTCATTTCACCCGTTTTTGTGCGTAAGCCTGGGTCAGAGCTTCCGTGAAGGACCGCATGTTTTACCGTCAAGTTTGCTTTTAATAAATACCAACTATTGCGTAGAGAGCGGCGTACGCCTTCTTTTGTGCGCACGCAACGTTTATAAATGAGGCCCCAGACCACTATTATAAAGAGGTGACACAGCAGCGGGCTTAAGTTGATTTTTTGTGGGGGGAAGGGAAAAGCACAACACAAAACCAGCTTGACATGAACTCAACTTACGTAACAAAACTGAATAAAAAAAGAAAAATCAGTCAAAAAATATACACCTTCAACACTGATGGTGAAGTTTCTGTGCCAGTGCAGCACAGAATAGAATTGTGAAAATAACTATTTTAAGAAAACAACTGTCCAGGATGAGCTGAAGTGGTTGCCAAAGTGTTGCTATGCAGTTGCTAGGGTGTTCTGGGTGGTCAAAAAAGACTGAATCAAAAGCGCCCACCACCTCAAGTCTGTAGATTTGACAGGGTCCCTTCTTCAATGCAAGTTTTTTTCCCACCCGTTTTATTGTGTAAACGGTCTGTTTGTTTAGAAAGTAATGGAGAAATAGTAGGAGTAAATAGTAAGAGTACGATGAGTGGTGTTATCTTTTGACGCGACTGACCAGATATTGACGTGTTTTGCACTTATGGTAGTGCAAAGAATATACTTTCTGTTGCCACTGTCTGTTTTTAATGGCTATGCGACTAACTGAATGCTGCAGTTTGTTCAAATTTATAAACCTAATTATGCTTGAGTTTTAACGTAGCATATTTGTACAGCCGAACACATAGCTTTTTAAAGAATAACTCCTTTAATAGTATTAACGAACACAGGAGGTCCATATTGCAAAAAAAAAACATTTCATCTTTGTCCAATTGCTGATCTATTTCTCTAAATTTGCAATAATGTTCCAATTCCATGTTAAAGAACCCATCAAGGATTTTTTTTAATTACTGTTCATATGGTGTGGACTATAGCTCTAAGGGAATGAAAACATCCTGCAAAGATTCATATCTGAAAGTGCACCGTATATAAAGTTGTTGTCTTTCAAAAGTGAGATTCGACTCTGAGTCTATGAAATGAATTGTTTTTGAAACGAGTCATTAGCTGTTTTGTAGTGACATATATACGAAACGACCGCACCCAGTTACTGCGCACGCAGACAGAAGTGTAAACTTGAAGTATAGAACACATTCAAATACTTCAGCTGAATAGCATCATGTCGAGAAGACGCTGTGTTCTTCAATGCAAAGCTAGTTCAGCCACTTGAGCATGTGAAGAATCGGTGGTTAGAGTTAATATTTGCAACAATATCACAACAGTATAGCCCAATTGTGTTCATCATTTTAATGACGAATTATTCAAAAACATAAATTAATTCAAATGTGGATTCGCAAGCCGGTTGTTCCTGAAGGAGGGCTCAGTACCCCCACAGTGTACATGGATCAGCTTCCTCCTCCGAATCACAACCTGTAAGTATTATTAATAATTGCTGCTTTTATGGGTTTTGTAGCGTCGGGGCACGAGGAGGGAAGGCGCAATAAGTATGTGTGTGTGTAAGTTACACTCAACACAGCTTCTAGGTCTCCAATGTCATTTTTTTTTTTAAATATGTGAAATGTTTGTCGCTGTTATTGGAGTTGTCATAAAGAATAGAGCGTCTTGTAGTACTGCAGTGCTTTATCAATATGTTTTTGCATTGGGCTAACAAACAATAACTGACTGGGTCATCTGACCAATCCCTGCCGATTAGAGTCACGCAAAGGAGTGGTTTGGAAAAATGAGTCGTTGTACGAATCATTTGGGAGTCGGTGAGCAAATCAGGTAAAAATAAATGCATATTATAAGACAACAAAAGTGTTTTTTGTCATTGCATTCATGTAAAACTGTTGTTGGGGACTCCCAGAACAATATTAGGAACATTTTAAATGCCATAATAGGTGCCATTTAATTGCGATTAATCGTGCAGCCCTAGCACAACCAATTTTGTCATCACCATTGTACACAAGTAGGCAGATTTGTTCTAATTGTTCTTAATCTGTAGACTTAGCTTGTTCATGCACTCATAATCATTATTCAAAATAACCTCCCTCTTGAAACGACATCTCAGCTTTTCTCTGATGACATGAGAGATCACAGCAATAGCAAAACAAACCATCTAACAATCCAAGTGTGCACACATAAAGCCGCCGCTCAGTACTAAATGGAGTTTTTTTTCACTGCTTATTGCACTTAAAAGGTCAAATCACACAAAATATTGTCAGTAAACGCAGTTAGTTGTTTTTAGTGAATGTAAACAGTTGAGAAAGAAATCCATCTCTAAAATAAGGGATTTTGTTTTTTGTTTTTTACATGACCCACAAACTTCAAAAATAAAACACTAATCATTAAAACTCTAAAGAGATTATAACTAGCCTACATATGTGTACGAGCGAAAGAGACAATCTGTGTGTGTATGAGAGAGAAAGAGACAGTGTGTCATTAAAAAAATAATATCATAGAGAATGTTTAAATATTACTATCAGCTTACGAGGGAAACTGAGGCGGAGTAGTGGTGCTTCAGAGGCTGAGTGCTGGAGATGATTCGGAGGTCCGTTACTGATCAGAGCGCGCGCTGACAGTGAGTAAATAAAGTCTTTATACTCTGACGCGTCCGCACGAGCACTGAAAAAATGACAAGTTGATCGTTTCCCTTAACCCTTAACGTTCATTTTCAAAACTGTGCAACTCACCGAGTGGTTGGTGGTGTTCGTTAGCGATGCGCGGGGCGGCTTTTTTCCAACCCGCGGGTCCCGCTTTTATGAAATTATTTGGCCCGCCCCAGCCCGCACCGCACCACTGTCTCTATTTTTACAACCCGCCCCACCCCGCGACCGTTAAATAGACATAGTAACTACTAGGCATTGTAATGTAAATGAAAATAGCCTTTATTTCAGCCTGAAAGTGCTTGGAAACATTGCCTTGTAAACTGGCAACAACAGACGATTATGAATATGAACCATAAATCAGGTCATATTAATAAACATTTTCAACATTTACAAAGTAGCATTTGTATTCATCTAATAGGCTTAACCATATTTCTATTTCTTAGACCCCTCACAAATGTCTTGACATGCTGGAAGTGGACATTTTGTGGCGCTACTCCTACTGTTTGTATATTTTTCACACGAGTTGCACTTCAGGTAGCCGAGACTACTGTTGTCTCCTGCTAGCCTATGTTAAATATTTGGGAATATCTATTTTCATATTTTATAAGGTTATTTGATAAGGTTACAATACGATTGCCGTAGCAACGTAACTTGCGTGAGGTTCCCAAACCTTTGGTGTCACGTGACACGTCACGGAAGCGCGCGCCAAGCAGATCCCGCCGCCAGCCTCGACAACAACAACAACAGAGAAATATAAGTGAAGATGGAAGACGAGGTGCGGGAGAAATTGAGGTCAGGAATATACATGATTTAAAAGAAAAAAGGTCAGGCTGCTAAATCTAATGTTTGGGAGCGGTTCTCATAAGTAGAGTAGTTGCATGGAAATCTCTTGAAGTCTCGTTTTAGGCCAACAAGGAAGAAAAGGAATAGTCGAATAAAGTCGTAATTTTTGTTTGTTTTTTTGCACAAAAAGTATTCTCGTCGCTTCATAAACGTATAATTGAGCCACTGAAGGCACATGGAATATTTAAACATTTTCTTCATTGACTTTATGGTCCGTAAAGAGCTGGTCCCTTAGGCAGTCTATGGAGGAGTGATCCAGCTTTCAGATTTAATCAAAAATATCTTCATTTGTGTTCCGAAGATAAATGAAGGTCTTATGGGGTTGGTACAGCATGGGGGTGAGTAATTAATGACTTAATTTTCATTTTGGGTGAACTAACCCTTTAAGCCCGCCCGCCGACTGTACACGATATGATTGGCCTGACCTGAGTTGGGTTTTTCCAGCTAAAATGTCTATTGAGAGTTGCTAGACCACACTGACAGCAAAATGATTTTTGCTGCCGCTAGGGTGTGTCTAGATTTCTAGGCTACAATATGGTAGTTGTGGCCAGTAAAAATGCTGAGTGGCCAGTAACTCTGGAAATCCACTTGCTACAGTAGCTGATGAGCAAAAAGTTAATGTCAAGCCCTGCTCATATAATCTGGAGACTCTGGACAGAAATGAAAGCAGACTCTGGACAGAGATGAAAAACTCTCTAAATGAGCAAATGTTGAGCACTGTTAAAAGGCTATACGTTTGGCTGTTCACATACACCAATTTGTTGCATCAAAACTTCATCCAAACCATCCCAAAGACTTCCATTGCTTGGCCATACAAGCCGTCCTGCCCCAAACTCACACCCTCGTTTGAGACGCAAGTTGACATGATCCGCTCGAACAGTGTAATGTTTCGAAAGCACCACAAAGTTAGCGTTCACATTTTTTAGGTAGTCAAGCCACAAATTACTTTTCTTGACTGCACAAACTGGAATGCCAGACAATATTTTACCATCAAAATTGCTTTAGTATAATGCCCCAGAATTCCCAAGCACTGTCATAACATCCCACCAGAGTTGAGAAATCCAGCATTACTGAAGCATTAAGGGTTGATGAATCAAGAGCCACCAATCACAAAAGCTGCGGCCCATAATGGAATTAGTCAGCCATGTCCTTATCTAATGCGGAAAGGTAAGCTGGCCACACATGCACCAACATCTCCATGGCTTAGAATCTCAACGAATACTTTTTAGCATACTTACCATAACGTACAGACCCTGAAACTAAAACATAACATCTGTTAATAAAGCAAAGTAAAAGATTCATTCCCACTTTTTTTATACTATTTGTATATACATGTATTGTGTGACAAAAATGAATTGTACAATTGTAATGTTGTATTGCAAAGCCCATATGCTGCTATTAAGGTGGGATATGGGTAAGGTTAGGGACGTGTTTGGTGATATTAGGTTTAAGGTTGAGTGAAGGAGTAAGGGAAGGTTTAACAATGTTAATTACAGATGTAACTATAGAAATTAGTTACAAATGTTGTTTTTGTTTTGATTGTATATACTGTGTGTGTATATATATATATATATATATATACACACACACATACACACACACACACACACACACACACACACACACACACAGATTAAGTGCACTGTATCCAATGCTTAATTTAAAGACATTTGCATTGCACATTTTGAATAATATATTTCAGTATTATATGAGTTGTTGGACACCCTGCTCTCTCAGCCATTGCAAAAATCCATAATGGTTGACAATTACCATTAACTACTAATATTTGAGCCACATATCATCACAAAATAAACATATATTTTACATACTGATCATTCAAACTCTTACCATGAGGTTTGCCTAATAAAAGTTCTGGGGCCAAGTAGTCAGGAGTTCCCAAAATAGGAGCCCCTTCCACACGTTCTGGACCTCTACGAACACTTTTTGGTGTTCTGTAGGGAGTTTGAGACACAATCATCTGCTGTGGAGTCTAGAAAAGAAAAAGAAAATGTGACTTTCATTTTAAAATATTTTAATTCCAACTCAAATCCTTCTCAGTTCTGTTTGAGTTCCAATAATCTCCAAAAGGCTCCTCACCTGGTAAAGAGAGCTGCTCAGACTGGGCCTTTTCTTCTGAACGGGAGTCACTGCAGACTGGGCATAGTGGAAGGAGGTTGACGCAGACATCTCCATGGCATCCAAAGAGGCTAGGCTGAGATGTGATGTACAAGAGCGGTTTATGGAGCTGGCAGTAGCTCCTGAACGCAACCACGTTCTTTGGTTTGAGGAAGCCAGGTGATTTGATCATACTGTCAGAAAGCCCATGAGGATGGTCAAGAAGAGAATGCATGGATTCACCCCTATGTTGCTCTGAGCTGCTATACTTTGGAGTAGCTATTGTGGGCCGAGCTGCCGGTGTGACTACGGACATCTCGCTTTCATCCAGCTCCTCGAAAGAGGACGACAAAGACTCATGTTTGAAGTCTGTCGATTTTTGTGGCGTGTTGGCAACCAGTGACATCTCATGGGCCGAGCCGTCCGAGTCTAAACTGAGGCTTCTTCTGATACTTCGTGCATCGCCAGGTGAGGTTGGGGAGCTCAAGTTGGTCTCTGCTTCTGAGCAAAGCTATCCCCTCGCCTTGATCTTCGAGATCAGAGAACAGATTTTTGGCCACAGCTATGGGACTAGATTGCTTTGGGCCCATTCTCACACTGTACTGTTGACATATCGGTGCAGTTTTAACATCATCAAGCCCCACAATTGAGAAAATTCCTGTCAAGCCTGTGTTGGCCGTTGGGTTTCCCTCAGGAACATGGAAGGACCTTTTGTAGTCTGCACTGCTTTTCTTGCAGTGAATCTCAGCATGCTCTGGGCTTTTCTCTACTTCTTCAAACACTCTCTTCACGGAGACTGTGGGCTCTATTCGCGGCTCTGGCTTCATGAAACTGTTCCCAAATGACTGATGGGGAACAGCCTTACCCAGTGGTGTGGCACATTGCTTGGTTGCACTGAACTGGAGCCTTTTTGCAGAAATATCTGGTTTAATATTTCTGCTATTGTCCAGTTGGTTATTGAGCGGAGTCAAAACATTGCTGTGATCCTGAGCTTCGTGCAGGAAACATGTTCCTCCTCTCCATGGGTGTCAAGGACATGTTTTTTGACATTCTATTGCCCGTTTCTCTTTTGTTTCCCTGAGATATGTTCTCGCCATCTTGTAAATATGTTCTCGCCATCTAGAATTGCAAGACATTGTCCGGTTTATTTTTTTTTTATTATCATATACACTACTGTTTAAAAGTTTAGGGTCACTGTGTTTTTTTTTATAGAAATGCATACTTTTATTTAACAAGTAAACAACAAACTGATCAAAAGTGATAGTGAAGACATTTATCATTTTACTTTCAAGAAATGCTGTTATTTTAAACTTACTTTTCTATAAAGAATCCTGAACATTTTATATCGTGGTTTTCAACATTAATAATAAATGTGTACTTGCAGTGTACTTACAAAAGAAATATGCTGTGTGTGATATCATATATAATATAAAATATAATAAAACACATAAAATAATTAGAATATTGTATTTGAAAAAATACTTTACATAATACAATAATTTAAGGACTTATTTTACATATGCTCAATATATTGGTACCGTATTGTTATTAGTTTGATTAAATATTTAATTGTGCTGCACATTTACTCTATTTTTAATACTTTTATTATGTTTTGCATACATTGTAAGTTAATATCTAAAAACATTTATTTCATAACACTTAAATTTAATGTTCAGGTAATCTTAAAATGAATATCCATTTTTCATACAGTTTATTATAATGTTGTGAAACCTAAAATCACTTGTTGCTTTTTAAATGATTATAGTTTTTACTTTGTTACTTCTTATCTTATGCAGACAATATAGTATTGATCAATGTGCCCTGAACCAAAAACCCATCAACAGTCATGCTGAAACAAACCTGCTCATCTTCCCACATCGGGCTGACACAGTCTTCAGAATCAGTAGTGGATGGTAACTGGCACGAGTGGGTGCTTCCAGCACTCTCAAATCTCTTCCTGGATTTCATCAGCCGTGGTGTCAAACTCCTAGCCAGCAGGCCAGGACTAAACACACTGTTGGATCCTAGTGAATAGCTCATGTTAGGCTTTACATTGTTCATGTACAGCAAAAACAAATGACATTCTCAATAACACTCATGACACACTCCAGATGAAGATTATTCTGACACGTACCTAAAGCTCGATATGTGCCTACTGGGTATTTTAGGTCCTCTGTCCTTCTCTTCAGCAGAGGTGAACACAGAGAAGTATTCCTCTGCTTGAGTTTCCCACAGGACTTGGGACTGCCAAACACTGTGCCGTGGTGACGCTTGCTCTCTGTCACCGGGGTATTCTGCCATTTCAAGTCAAAAATAAAATGTATTAGACAAGCTGTTAGACATGTTTTATATATATACATATACATACGCTACTGGTCAAAAGTTTAAGATCGGTATCGATTTTTTATGTTTTTAAAAGAAGTCTCTTCTGCTCACCAAGGCTGCAATTGTTTGATAAAAAATACACAAAAAACACAGTAATATTGTGAAATATTATGACAATTTAAAATGACTTTTTTATGTTAATATATATTAAAATGTAATTAATTCCTCTGAAAAAAGCTGAATTTTCAGCATCATTACTCCAGTCTTCAGTGTCACATGATGCTTCAGAAATCACTCTAATATGATGATTTTATGCTCCAAAAAACATGTATGATTATTATCCATGTTAAACAGTTTTTTACATTTTTATTTCAGGATTCTTTAATGAATAGAAAGTTCAAAAGAACAGCTTTTATCTGAAATGGAAACCTTTTGTTACATTAAACACTACCCTTTAAAAAGTTTGGGTCAGTAAGAATTTGTATTTCATTTTTGGGGGAAATAAACAAGAAATCAATACTTCTATTCATCAAGGATGAGTTACATTGATCAAAAGTTACAGTAAAGACATTTATAATGTTAGAAAAGATTACAATTAAATAAATGCTGTTCTTTGAACTTTCTATTCATCAAAGAATCCTGAAATAAACATGTTTTCAACATAGATAATAATCATACATGTTTTTGGAGAATAAAATCATCATATTAGAGTGATTTGTGAAGGATCATGCGACACTGAAGACTGGAGTAATGATGCTGAAAATTCAGCATTTTTTCAGAGGAATAAATTACATTTTAATACATATTAACATAAAAAAGTCATTTTAAATTGTCATAATATTTCACAATATTACTGTGTTTTTGTGTATTTTTAATAAAAAAATTGCAGCTGAGCAGAAAGACTTCTTTTTAAAAACATAAAAAATCTTACCAATCTTAAACTTTTGACCGGTAGTGTGTGTGTGTATATATATATCATTACTCATTAATAAGAATGATCGATGGCCCAGGCTAGTACATATAAGGCTAGTACTGTCTGTGTCGTCATCACTGTCATCCGGTGTATGCTTTTGTTATATCTTGCAAAGATTTTTTGTGTTGAAAACTTGCAGTGATAGTTGAGTAATAGAAGATCATAGATATTTACTTTCAGTAGCCTGCACACCTTTTTGTAACATAAACAAGGCTGTAACAAGGGTCTGAAAATTACTGAGGTCCTGGGTGTTGTGTAACAAATTGTGCTATAATAATGGTTAGGCAATTGGACCCACATTTCCCCATGAACATGAAGCAGCGTCCCTTTTTCTAAAGGAATTTGCCATATACACAGAGGTTAAATTTGGATTTAATTATGTGTGGGATAGTCTTTCAAGGGGGTCGGGGATATGCTCCCACGGGATTGTTTTGAAAAATAAACCATTAAATGGCACTTTCTGGAGAGTTTTGTGCAAAGAAATATAGAATAAAAGTAGGTCTAGGAAAGTCTTATATTTCTGTAATTCACACATATTGAACACAAATATGCTGGCTGAATAGATTACTCAGTTGAGAAACACGGCTTTAATCATTGTATTTATGACAACTTTGTGAAATGTTAACTAAACATCATGAGCCGTATTCCTGCTGGCCAGGTGCCGTATTCACAAAGAATTTTAAGGCTAAAAGTAGCTTCTAACTGGCGAATTTAGGAGCAACTCCTAAAATAATGCGCGTGTCACTCCTAACTTTAGGACTCTTTTAGGATTTTTTTTCACTAAGAGTATTTCACAAAGCATTTTAGCCCTAAAAGTAGCACCTAAGTCTGGGACAGCTTAAAAGAAAGTCGAGAAGGACTCCTAACTCACTAAGACCTATTCACAAAAGAATTGTAGCGACACCAGCACCTCTCGCAGTCGTCCGGGTTCCGCAACACAAGCGGGAATGCTGCATTCATCTGCAAACAAATCCTCTCCCATGTATCATGCTTAGTTTTGCTTGAAATCCCAATGCCGAATTTCACTTTTATTTTTTCTAGCACCTTTCTTTTCTATTTTGGCGAGTTAATAAGTGTTCGTTTTTCATTATTAGGCAAGTTAGGGTTTTCATTAGTGCATTAGGCACCATTCACATATAGCGCCTTATTATTATTTTGCGTAAGACACAGACATATTTAGATGTCGTAATTCCATGATTTGTTGCTGTGTTATGTTCCGCATGATGGCCCTGTCATCTAACAACCAATCACCGTGATCATTGCGAGGAAGCTCGTGCATGAAAATTGACATCATCATCCATAGCAACGAAGACTCACTCTTAGATTAGGAGTGGTAATTTTTCCTTACTAAGAGTAGGTCTGAAAGGCGTTGTGAATAACTTTTAAGAGAAAACTCCTAGCTAAAATATTGTAGTGCGATTTAGGAGTACTCCTAGTGGTAAGATAAAATTCTTTGTGAATACGGCCCCAGTAAGGTTATTTGGCAAATTTCATTCTGTAACATACAGATCTTTATAATGCTATTGTTTTTGATAGTGTTATGGCCTACATTTCTTACAGATAATAACAAGGATCATTGCGTTTTTCTTACCGAATGTGGTAGATTTATGCAATTGCAGTTTGTCAAGAAGCTTTTTTTTTTTTTACGCCGACAGTAAAATGTTGCCAGATATTGCAATGAAAAACAAGCAAAACAAAACAAAATAATAGTAATCCGAAATTAGTTTAAAACTTGTGTTTTGGAAATAAGATTAATATATCACTAGCCCTAACATGCAACTTTCCACTTTAATAACTTTCTAAAGTGTCACATTAAATCAGAAAAACAGGTCCAGGCACTTCATCTTTCCATTAGGAGGATCTGGCAAAACGGAAGCTGCACTCGACACCCTCATTCACAATGCGCTCTCAAGCCCTGTTCACTGCGCTAGCTTCTCGCAGCAACATGAATTGCAAACACTCATATGAGGTGGTTTAAACACGGCTTATTAATCATTCAGAGAGCATGAAATCTATTTTTGAATGTAAAAAATTACCGAGGTCTGGACCTCAGTGACCTCATAGCTGGCTACGGCCATGAACATACACATGCAGATGGCTGCTGCATCTCAATGCTATTTTCAATATCTTGTTGTGTGAATGTTGTACTTAGACAGCGCGTTTAAAAAAATGTGCCCCGCAGTTCTGTTGCACTTCGTTCAAGCAGTTTTAAAACAAGCACACGTTCCATATGAACAACACGCCTCAACAGGGTCCGGTGAACCCTAATAGTACACTTCCTTCAAACCAACTAGTTCAGATAATTCAACCACTAACTCATCTTAAAACTACTTACAGCAGCATTTAAAGTTTGGGGTTGGTTTGATTTAGTTTTTTTGAAAGAAGAAGGGTGTATTTATATAACAGTACATAAAAAATGTTTTTACTAGGTTGAAAGGCTATTAACATATGAACAGCAGAACTGTGAGGGGAAAAAACACCTTATTGTTGATGTTATTAAAACATCACCATATTCATCATATAAAATACAAATTAAATGAATCTGCAAATCTACTCACGAGAACCAAGAGAGCTAATCAGTGACAAAACTTGTCCAGGTGTTCTGAAATAATCTTTTTTAGGTTTCACTAGAGAAGGTGTGTTTAAAATGTCCATCAGGTTTAGTTCTGAAAGAGGGAAAGGAAAAAGTTGTTAATATCACAATAAAGACCAAGCATTTTAGCATTTTGGTTGTTTAAAAAAAGAAATAACAATTAAAAAAAACATACCTCTGTCAAGTTTAACCTTGGAGAGGCCAAAGTCTGTGAGCTTAATGTGACCCTCATTTGAAGATGAGCATGTTGTCAGGTTTTAAGTCCCTGTATAAAATGGAAAAAAGTGAGTTAATGTGACAAGCAAAAGACTAAATGACTCAATTCCACAGTTTCAGAAATACCTGTGAATAATGCTGTGTCTGTGAAGGTAATTAAAAGCGAGAGAGACCTCAGAGATGTATTTAGAGACATGTCCTCATCAAAGTACCCATAAATATGAAGAAGTGATTTCACATCTCCTCCAATCAGATACTCCATCACCTATGAAAGTATCAAACATACCTGAACCAGTTAAAATTTCATATTAATGTAGAAATAAATGCTGAGATGAGGTTAACAAATACATTTTGCCATTTCTATTACAACTCAACATTTACTATTACTACCTCAGTTCGTTTTTAAATGTAACCTGGACACGTTTTCATGAGATTCACCCTTATACGTACCAGATATATTTTAGTTGAGGTTTGAAGCGAGTAAAACAGGTGCACAATGAAAGGACTTTTACTGAGAGCCAGAGCATCTCTCTCAGCTTTCATCTGATCAGTCATGTTCTTGTCCACCATGTCTGCTTTCTTCACCACCTGCCAGACAAAAGCAGCATTGTGTTAATCAATAGCAATTTCAAAATAGCAAATATTGATGTCATCGAATTCAATATCAATATAAAGATTTTTTTTTAATATTGCAGCATTTCTTAGAAATTAATCTTAAACGTGGTGTTTAAGTAATGTGCCCTTATGATCTTTCATCAAAATAACTCCCCCTCCCTCTTACAGGATATCTTGGTTAAGTTAAATATAGTGTGAACACTTCATCTCTGACTAACTTAAACGAATGGCCCAACCTTTACAAAGGAAATCACTTTAAAACTAAAATCCACCCTTTCTCCTCACACTATTCTTATTTCTCGTTTTTAAAACAGGTTTTCAACATTGTTGGTTGAGAAATTCTGTGCATTATTAAAAATTGTCTCGCGGGTCGCGACCATTTTAATTTTGTTAAATAAATAACGTTACTTACTTTAATCGAATATAATAAAATGCTCATAATAATTATTAAATATATCCCATCTTATTTAGAATAATAAATAATTAAGTATAGCTGTAATTTATACCTTGATTGCATAGAGTTTGGAGTTGCATGTCTTTCTGGCCAGGTAAACTTTCCCAAAGGCTCCTCGACTGATGGGTTTGACCAGCACAAAGTCCTCGATGGAGGGAGCTTTCACTGCGCTGCTGGAGCCTTCAGATGAAGATCCACGAGCCTCCATCTCTGCCGTCGCTTCAAATATCAATTTTAATCCAACTAGCGTTAGACCACTTGTCTTGCAGTCAGATGCCTCATTCACTTGAGACGAATAAAAACAATGTTATGGTGATTACTGTGTTGAAAATCAAACACATATCACCACAAAAGCTTTAAAACGCCACATGCATTCGAACTTTAATAGTTTGAATAAGACAATCCTGCGTTCAGTCCACTGCACCCATTCTCACTGTTGACAAGCGCGACAAGTTTGTTTTGAAATTTGAAATGTGCGACATAAATGTGGGTCCTAAAACGCGGTTGTTTAGCCGCCCAAAAGTGTTTAAAAAAA